>PVJA010015930.1:0-44439 GCA_004027025.1 Myocastor coypus | reverse complement strand
TTATATTACATTCAGGCTCTCCGCCTTAGCTCCCGCCCTAGGCTACACCCATAATCCCAGAAGTACTTCCACCCATAATCCCATCAGTACTAAAACCCATAATCCCAGGGATCATGGATCAAGTCTCAAACTCTAGAAGTCCCCGCCCAATGACTCCATGAGGCTTTGGGGGGACAACTAGACATAAACCATAACAGTAATATATTGGACTAAGTAATAGAAAAATAAGTTTAAATTTCTTTGTGACTAAAACTTATGTGTTTTTATATGTAATGTTTAAATGAAAATCTTCAAAACTGATATAAAAGCTTGGATAGTACATTTTCATAAGTGCATAGCTATGAATGCTTCAAAAGTTCCTCTGTTTAATAGGAGATTTCCTCATAAAACTATGCTATCACTTACCACATGAAGAAATTTGGGCCAAAATAATATCACTGTAATATTTAGCATAAAGTTGAATTTGTAAGTGCATTTTGAATGCCAAGTGCTACTGAAGATTGCAAATAGCACAAAATTTTTCATATGACCTGTTGAGATTTTTCAATATGAAAATATTCCTTGTGTGAAAGTAATATGTTTGGAGATAATAATATTGAAGACTTTTAGTTAAGATAAACATTTTGGTTTAAAACTCAGAAAACTAGCTTATATGCATAGGTCTCTGACAATGTCTTGGCTACTAATTTTCTGGATGACTTTTATATTTCATTTTGATCCTCTGAATCTGGAACACAGTTTCTACTTTGAGAAACATTGGAGCAAAACTCTAGCTTTAATGCTGAAAGTAGAATTTTTCCAAGAATACAGAATTGGGAGTTTCAAGCCATGAGTTAGAATGTAGAAACCCACAAGCATAAGCTTAGCATATTGAGAAGTCATTTCTTGAGTGAATTTGTTCAATAGAAATTTCTGAGTATCTCTTTAGTGTTTTTTCTTTCCTGTAAACCTTGAAATATTGCAAATTATGAAAAGGTTGAAAGATACATAAAACAAATAATGTACTTCAGTTTGGCTCCCCATATCTTTTTATTTTTACCTGTTTACTTTCTTAAACATAGATTCTCACACACCCCACATCTAGGCATGAAATGTGTATAAGTGTGCAATATATAGAACTCTTCATATGTTCATGTGTTTGTGTCTGTTTTTCTGTTCTTCGGAAGTCTGAAGCAGGTAGAACACTTCCCCCAAGATTGTAACAGCTATCTGTGATGCACAGGCGGTGCTGTCATGTCCTTTATGTCTTTCAGTGTCACACAAGGGACCAAACAATGATTCAGTGATAATATAAATATACATCCCATGATCACGTGAACATGGCCTACTGTCCTCCATTCATGTTCTTAATGGACATTCTGATTTCCTTCATGAGGAAGAGGGAAGGATTGCCCTTTACATTGGCTGCTTGGTTCCTTTTAGACTATGTTATGTTTCTTGATGTTTGAATCTGCAACTCCCTGATGTTTTTGAAAACTTAAAGCCAATTTTCTTTTTTGAAGATTCCACGATCTGAATTTCTCACAGTATTTTCCTTCATGAATTTATTCACTTGAAATATTTATGTCAAGCAAATTTCCTAAATTGTGTATGCTTCCCATTACATCACACCAGCATACAAAAATGTCATGTCATCTCATGGTGTTTGTGATCGCTGTGAGCTTCATATTTAATGTAGCTCTTCATCTCTCTCCTGTGTGAAGGGAAGCTTTCCTTTGTAGAATTAGCAACTAAAATGTGGGATACTGCACTGAGGCTACATGAATATCTCATCATTCATCAATCTTCCAAAAGGCCTATTTAAATTCCTTCAAGAATCAATTATATCATTACATTTATTTTTTGGAAAACGTAATTCCGTTATTTTTATTGGTATTTGGCATTTTTGTTTTTAAAAGTTAAATAATTTTTCCAGTCCAAGCTCCTTTATCAGCACCTGTGCAGTTCTGTCAAGTTCACATTATTCTTTGAATTTTGGCACAGGTTCTCCACACTCATCACATTTGCTTGCCATAGGACCTAGGTGTTAGCTGAGTGTATTGCTAGTTATGTCTTTGCTTCTAGATCCCATTTGCTTCAGTCAGTAGGGGAGAGAGTAAAGGAGAGAGACAGGGATCTGTCCATCCAGGTATCACTAACTCAAACTTATCTTTAGAGATTTCTCACTCATCGTTCCCCATTTATTATTCCTATCCGCATTCTACCACAGTGAGAATCTATGTTAAGAAGAATATTTGTGTATTAATGTATTTGGTTTCTCCAACAGTATCCACAGAATACTTCAAAATTAGCAAGCCCATACTACTACCAACCACAGGCTTATGAACAGATTTTAACACAGTGCCTAACAAAATGTAAGGATTTATGAAAAGCTTTCTAGATGGTGTTTGGTAAGAGCATCCAAGTACATTAATAGTATAAAATGTTTATTGATTTTTGACAAGAGAAGGAATTTGTAATTTAAATATGGGAATACTATACAATTTTAGGCTTTTCAGTGGCATCCTATGCATACTTATGTAAACAGTTTCAGGATACAGTTTTACTCATGAACAAAGAAGAAGTCAATAAATAAAGAAAGAGCAGTCTTGAGGGCTAGCCTGATAGCTCAGCAGACTAACGTGCCTGTTTAAGCAGAGAGTAGCAGCTAGGGTTCAATTCCCAAGCTGCCATGCCAGCCCTGTCCCTGGGGCACACTGAGAGGGAGATTGAGGCTAGGCATGGTGGCATGCGCCTATAATCTCAGTGCTTGGGAGGCCGAAACTGGGAGAATCACTAGTAGTCTGATCTACATAGTGAGACCCTGTAGATCCTGTAGACCCTGTCATAAATACGGACCAAAAAAAAAAAAAAAATCTTTCACTAAGTACTTTTTGGATATTGGAGGTATTTAATGGGTAGGATCTGTAGACAGAAAAACACAAACGAAAAGCTTGTCCGAGAAACACCTGGATTAATACATCAGACTATAAATGATAAGCAGCTGAGTTCTAATTTTAACTTTTGACTAACAATAAATGATAACAAACAACTAAATAAACACTGTCCCAGTCTAAGTTGAACACTGGAACCTCTCTGTGTTTCCATCTCCAGCTGTCCTTTCATTGTTTAGGATCCAAGGAGCAATGGTTGGTCCCTTCTGCCATTGTACCTGACTCCTTTTGTCCTCATTCATCACTACTTGTGGAAAATCCTGAGCTGCACCATACACAGGTTTCTGCCTTCCTCCACTGCTAAAACAGATTCTGTTTACCAATGAAGTCTATAAATTCCTTTTCCAGAGGTTGTTTTTTCCCCTCCACTCACGTATTTGTGCAGTTTGACAACCTTTCCTGTCCTTATGCTATGGTTATTGAGTTCCATACCTGCCATGCTGGTAGGGTATGGCTAGTCCTGCCCTCAATCATAATGTATAGATTGACTATGATACGGTGTTTCAGTTTCAGAAAACCCCTGTCACACAAAAGTGTGCCCTCACCCTAAGTGTTACTGTACCCTGACTTCTACTTAATCCCTTGTGCATTCACAATTCACTGTTTTTTTTTAAATATTATCTACTGATAGTGAGGGATATTAGAAATGAATTAAAATTGTATGTTTTAGACATGCTATGATTTGAGATTTGCAACATTTTGGTTTTTGTTAGTTTTTCTGTGTGTACTGGAAGCGGTAACATTTTGTGAAATGCATGTCTTGCTAAGAAAAGTGTTTTTGAAACTTGATCATTGCAGTAAATACAAGTAGGATATAACATTTTGTGAGTGAATTGATTACACATGTGTTTAGTAAAACTCAGTTACTGGAAGAAACAACACTTACATTAGAAAGCTTCTGGAAGAATGGGTTCTGAAGAGCTGCTTCATCTTTTGTAAAAGCACTCTTCCCTTTGTCTTTTGGGCTATCTTTGTAAATATTTCCAAGCACAATAACAAATCTCCTGAAAAGCAAGCTTAGAACTTTTAAAGCCAGATACCCATATTTAAAACAAGAAAAATTTGGACAAAGATGTTTCCAAATGAGAGCCTTCCAAATTCCTGTCACTGAATTATTAGAAAACAATACACAGATACGTGATAAACAAGTAATATTATGCTTAAATAAATAATTGTATAACATATTAAATATATAATTGTGAACTGTATTTCCCTCATTTCCCCTCCTTGCTTCTTCACTTCTTTTGTCCTTTCCTTCCTGTTTCCCTTCCTCCCTCCCTCCCTTCCTTCCTTCCTTCCTTCCTTCCTCCCTCCTTCCTTCCTTCCTTCCTTCCTTCCTTCCTCTCTTATATCCATTAACCTTAGATTTGAAGTTTACTTTAATTTAGAATAAAGGATTTTAATAAATAAAGGTCAAAGACTGATGTCTTCTTTGGGAAAGACAAAAACAGAACATCAAAAATATATTTTAAAAACTTGGAAGAGGTCCTTAGGCTTCTGATTTCCCTGCGCTGGTAGTGTCAATGCCTACTTTTAGCCATAGGAGAAGGAAATATAACAGTAGTGGATTAGGGGCACCTTACCAGTGTAACAGCAACAGCAGCATTGTTACCAAGACAAGTGCCTTCTGATCAGTGTAAAGCAGCTGACTTCATCATACTTGACACTCCAAAGTGATGTGACCCTTTGTTCATATTTAAAATGTTAGTTATTGCTTTATGAAATAATCACTGTGTGGTACAACTTCTTTTAAATTAAGGAATCTCAGTGCTCCTGTATGCTTGACATGTGATAACAGGTTATAAAAATACAATTTAAACCTATCTCAGTTTTTAAATCTAACCAGTCCTGAAATAGACTAAGTGGCAGGAAATAGGTAATCTGAGTTTTACCAAGTTAGTTACAAAAGGAAGAAGAACGAATGCACAGGAAATGTTTTTCTGAATTAAGAAATTTTCCTCCTCCAAAATTTTGAAGAATATATTAGTAAGGACTGAAGATCAAAGCATATGGCCACATCATGCCTGTGCTTTCTTCCAGATACTAGGGACCACAGAACAAATGTCGTGATATCCTTGTCCCTTGTAGTTCAGTCACTAAGGCAATGTTAGGAATTTGCAAGGACAGTAACTAAACCTGTGGAACTTGATCCACAGTGTTCTTTCCTCTCTGTGAATTTTGAAAAATTATTTTGTACTGTCAAAATATTACCTTGTGCTAATCTGCTATATTTTGAGCACAGTCCCAGGGGAAATTAGGAAAGAATGCTGAACTTCTATGAAAAATAAAAAAGTAAATGAGGAAATGTCCTCTATTGTTCATTGTGTTTTCAAAATCAGATTTTCAGTTGGTGTTCATTTTAATTTTTAATAATACATGTTGCAACAAATGATGATTACATTCCTGTGTGGAGTTGGTGTATGTCCATATGCATGCCAATTCTTTCCTCACCTCTTCCCTCTCCTCTTCCTCCCTCCATCTCTTTTTTTTTTTTTTTTTTTTGAGACAGGGTCTCGCTATGCAGTTGAGGCTGGCCTTGAGCTCACTTTTGTAGCCCAGGCTGGTCTCGAACTCACACGGATCCTCCTGCCTTGGCCTCCCGAGTGCTGGGATTACAGGCATGAGCCACCATGCCCAGCTCCTCCATCTCTTGATACCCCTTCCCATTTGAAAAAGATCTGTCTCCCTACTTCCTATTATCTTTCCTTTAAAAAAAAAATAAGGAAAGGTTTATTTTTTCTTTTTATTTTATTTGTACATTTTAGACATACATGGTGATAACATTCATTATAAGGAATTAGTGGGGCCCGGTGGGATGGCTCAGTGGTCTAAAGCGCCTGCTTGGGAAAGCTTGGGCGGCTTCAGGGAACTCGGTTTGATCCCAGGCACCACATGCTGCGCCAGCCCTGCCCTCGGGGCAGGCTGAGCCGGCCATAAAAAATGAGTGAATAAACAAACAAAGGTTCTGAAACAAGAAAAAAAATAAATAAAATAAAAAATTCTTTAAAAAAAAAAAATAAGGAATTAGTACCTGTGGATGACACATCTTGCTTTTTCCCATTCCCCTCCCCTCCCTTCAGCCCCACTTCCCATCTTTATTACAAAAGCTTTCTCTCCATTTTTTTCCTTCTTTTATTTTTTTATTTCTCCTTTCCCTCCCCCCTTGTTTCCCTCCTTGTTTGAACATTTTCCTCCTATTTCCCAATATCTGTCATGCATGTTTGACTTTATTTACACTTTTGGTTTCTCACACCAGACAAATCATGTGATATTTATACATGTGTGTGATTTATTTCACATAAGAGGGGCTGGGGATTTGCTCAGTGGTAGAATGCTTGCCTAGTGAGCTGAAAGCCCTGGGTTCAGTCCTTGGCACAAAAAAAAAGAATAAAGTCTCCTTATTTCACGTAAGAGTCTGATCACAAGGTGCATCCATTTACCTAGAAATGTCTTGTGCTTGTCCTTCTCTATGGCAGAGTTGTATTCCAAATAAAAGTGCCACATCTTTCATCACTTGTTGGTTGATGGGCACATGGGTTGTTTCCAATCTTCTACTATTACAAATTGTGCTGCCATAAACATGGCTGTGTATATACTGTGGTATAATGCCTTTAATTCTTTTTGAAATATACCAAGAGGGGGACTAGCTGAGTTGAATGGAACTTCTAGTTTTAGTTTTTGGGAGACTCTCCACACTGATTTCCATGGTGGTTACACCAGTGTACATTCCCACTGACAATGAGGAAGGGGTCCTTTTCCCCACAGCCCTGCCAGCATTTCTGATTGGTTAATTGCTTGGTAAGAGCTATTCTTTCTAAATTCAGTCTTATTTTAATTTACATCTCTTGAACGATCAATGATGTTGAACGTTTTATCATATAATTATGCACCATTTCTACTTCATTATGTGAGGACTATTGATTAATTTCAGATGCCTATTTTTGGATTGGATCTTTAAATTTGGGAGTCTGATTGATTGATTGATTGATTGATTGGTTGATTGATTTTTGCAGGGCTGGGCTTCAAACTGGGACCCTTGTGCTTGCCAGGCAAGCACCTATTCTACTGAGCTATTTCCCAACCCCCCCCTATTATCTTTCATTGATACAAATGGAAATGTTTAAGTTGTTCAAATACTTCATTTAACCATTAAAATATATTTAACGATAGAAGTAGCATGCATCTGCTTTCTTTATTCATAAAATGAAAAAAAATCAATGTTCTCACTCTTCAGTTCTGTATTCCAATATTCATTACTATTACTTGTCAGTTGCAGTTTAGTTCTTATGGAAATTATCACAATCCAGAGGAGCTTTATTCGTGTATTTACTTTGTGCCTTGAAAGCTTAAAAATTTCTCATTCCTGTTTTTAGTTATTTATTCATTCTTCAACCATATTTATATGGAAGGTGCTGGAGTGTGAAACTGGCAAGCTGTCTACCTTGAAACTTTCATCAGTTTGATTCAGATTAGAGCTGAAATCATCTACAGTCATGCATACTTTATTACTTCATACAATAATGAAGTTTATTATTTGAAAATATACTTGAAATTTTATGTAACCAAAAAATTTGATAGTATCCATTATTTAATCATTATTTTAGAGGATGGGAATGAGTTTATTTATTTTTTTCATTACTTTCCACCCTTCCTCCTGCATTCTGGCCACTATACCATTATAGGTACAGCGACAGAGCTTGTAAGATTCCTATAATGTTCACTAATTTATTGAAGTTTTCCATGATGAGTTGATTTCATCAAAACCTAAATTAAATATATTTCAATTGCTACATATAAAATATGTTATATTATTGAATCAATAGCAAAGAAATTATGTTCTAATACTTCTCACTCTGTACCAATCAATATTAATGTTCCATATAGTCAAATTAGAAAAATATATTAGTTACTGCAAATCTTACATTATTTCAGTTTGTTTCACATTTGATTGAAATTTACGCCTTTCACAGCTTTTCTGTGTTTTTTCAGATAAGTTGAATTTCATTTTCGTACTGATAGAAAAAACATATGCCATCATATTGTAGTTTAGAATGTTCTTATTTTAATTGTAGGATTTTTTTGTAGAATCTGCTTCATCTTTGAGAGCATCTTAATGAATTCATTTTGTTTCTAGTTCTAATCTGTCTTCCTTGCTACTTATGGACTCTTGTTTCTCTTTCGTTTTATTTTTTATTGTATTATATCATGTCATGACTCTTCTCATGTGTGTGTGCATGTGCTTGCTTGCTTTTTTAGGTATATGTATGAGTTATTCTATTTTTCCTGATTGCACATAGTGGGTCAGCAATGCGAAAACTTTTTCTTTCTGTGCTCCACACAGCTAGCAGCAGGCTGAACACACTCTTCCCTCTCACTCTGAGCACTATACACTGTCCCAAAAGTCTCTGCCTCTGCCCTTGGCTCTCCAATGTGTTCGCCCAGGCAGCTGCATAGAGGCAAGACAAGTGAGACTTTGGGAATGTTTGAGTTTTATGAGACAGTTCACCCTAACCCTTCAGTTTGTAACACAATCAAGTCTTGACACACTCTCCCATGCTCTACTCCAGCTAGGGTATAGTTCCTGGATCACAGAGACTGCTAGCTGTATTATCATTGCTGGCATTTAATTTCTCATTTTAATGTAACTATAGAAACTGGGTATCCTATTGTATATATAGTACTGTTTGCACTGAGACTAATTCTTTTTGGTCAACCACAAAGAAGATATAAAGATAAAGACAGAGACAAGAGAGGACATTTGAGGAAGATAGAGATGAAGAGTGTGACGAGAGAGAAACCAAAGGACTGATGTGAGCAGCTTCTCCTCCACATATTGGACAATTTAGAAGCACTAAGCATGCCATCTTGCTACTGTGGAGTAAATAGTGTGATGGAACATGCATGTATCTGAGGAGGAGTGGACCCTGAACTGATGTCCTCTAAACTGATGAACACTGTCTTTCACAATTTGGAAGAAAATCTCCTCTAAGATTCAGCCCTGCTGTGAGATCAGACAACTCATACATTCATTCCGTTCGTAGGTCCAGTTGTTGCATTTCTTGTGTGACCTACAGGATTTGCACTCATGCTTAAAGCCATAAAATGTGTCAAGGCAGAGAGTATCATCTTTTAACTAAATAACCTTAGGATTGTTTTGCTCTAATGAATGATTAGAGTTTCACACTTCATTATGCTTTTAAAAAACATCAGTGTATGGGTTCTAATTTCATAAATTATACCCTAAAATTCACATTCTTATTAAAGCTATGCAAAATTAGAACATTAGCTTCCTTTATCTTTACAATGCAGGAAACCAACTTTTTTTTTTTTTTTTGGTAGTTAGTAGAGGGTCTCCAGGGGTCTATAGTATCTCACTACATAGATCAGACTAGGATCTCAATCCCCATTCGGGGATGGGGCTGGCATGGCTTGCTGAGGATCAAACATCAGACTGCCTAAGCAGTTGCTTTAATCTGCTCAGATCTCTGGTTGGCCCCCAATATCTTTACTTTTAAAGGTATATCACCTACTCCATGATTTCTTCTAATAATATATATTATTGCAATAACCTATTGAGGACACCCATTAGGTAAATTGGATTGCTTCGGTGAAAGTGAAACAAAAACCAGCAGTTGGGCTGTGACCTGGTAGCTAGTTTGAAATGCAGAACCTTGGTTGCTTCATCAGCCCAACTGAAAAGGCAAAGTCTGAGTCCTAGGACAAATCAGAATTGAAATGTATACCCAGTGATATGTGCTGCCAGACCAAAGTCCCGTGACAATGCTGCACACGGGTCTTTACAATTCCATGGCTCTTATTTTTCCTGACTTACTACGAAATTCAGGAAATGAACTAAACAGCATTTTGCATTTTTCCCTTTTTTGTAACTATAAGGAAATGTAAATATTCACTGTGAATTTGATATAATTTGCTTAGAAATTCTTGCAAGCTGATTTTTAAGAGCAATTTCCTTACCATATGATACACTGCCATTTTCATTGACTTTTTTTTTTTTTTCCTGGCTGTTTTCTCTTACATCAATTTTGATATTTTGTGTTTTTCAGAATTATTCATGTCATCACCTATAATTTCAGACACATTAGACTATAGCTATACTGTAAAAACTATTCTGCTTTGTATAGTTATTTGTCCTTTATGGTCTTATTAATTTGATTTCTTTGTTTCATCATATATGTCAAAGATTCATCTCTTGTATTAATCTTTTCAAAATTCTAATTTCTGACATCTGTATGTTTTCTGTTTTTAATTTAATATTGATTTATTTTCTGTACTTTTCCCTCCTTTTGATAAATCTTGTTTTGCAAAATACTATGATGAGATTATATCCTTTAGACTGTATTTAAAAATTGAGGCTGAGTAACACTGTCCTTCTTACTGTTGGCAAATCCACAGATGAGCAAGCATTCATCCACTCCTCAGCATACTCTGAGAGGCTGTTCTTCCCACTGTTGTTGCTTTTGATATCTTTGAGGACACTTCTTAGAGTTGTACTTCGTAATTTTGTTTTTACTTTTAAAAACACTTTTAAAATATTCTATCTTTTTCTCCCTTTCCTCCCACCTTTGGCAAATTTATAGACTTTATTAGATTGGAATAAGGGAGGGGCTGGTGAGCGCAGCATGTGGGGAGCGTTATGTTTTCATCACACAGAAAAATATCCGGATGCAATGGCTTGCAGTATGTTGGGCGAATCTAGTTGAAAGTTGACAAATTACCAAGTGGTTTATGTTGGATCAGTCAGGATTCATTTCTGATAACTGAGTTGTCTATGAACAATGTGAACTGATAGGACAATTTTAAATCCACATTTGATAAATTGGGGAAACACTAGTACTCCTGCTTAGAATACTGTAGGAGAAATCCTTTGGCATCAGATATGAGCAGAAGGAGCTAAATATCTCAGGTTGTCTCTTCTATCTCTGAGAAGCTATGAACATGTGAACAGTGCCAAATGGATTAAGAAGATGAAATTATGAAGTGGAAAACTATGTAGCTTTGAGTTGAAACGAAAAGATACCCTTAAGACACGCTAAAGCTTTGTGATGTGTAAAACATCCAAAACATGAGGCTATACATTCTCCTTATTTACGTTTTCTTAACTCACTCTATTGGGAGGAGAGCTGAGGCCCTGCTGAATCTAGAAACTGGCTAGATATGAAAGCTACTAGAGAATGGAAGCTTGTCTTGAATATGTTTCAGCATAACTAAAGAAGAGAAAATAGCTCAAAGCGACTCCTGTTTAGATTGTTTTATACTACTATCTACATAAGAAAAACATCTAGATACCACTCTAGTCCTCCATAAAATAATCTGTCCTTCTGCTCTTCAGCTCAATGAATTAGGAAGCTCAAAATACCCCTGTTATGGTTTATATCTAGTTGTCCCCCCAAAGCTTCATGTAGTCATTGGGCGAGGACTTCCACAGATTGAGACTTGATTCATGAGTCACTGGGATTATGTGTTTTAGTACTGATGAGATTATCACTCTGAGTAGGGTTGGGACTATGGGTGTGTTCTAGGGCAGATATCCTAAGGCAGAGAGCTGATAGGAATATAAAGATAGACAGAGAGACAGACAAGAGCTATTGCTCTGCTGCCTTGATTGATTTGCTCCCTCTGCCACCATTTTGTTACTGTTCCACCACCATGAACTGGATGCTGTCTGCTCTGTTCCACTCAGCGTTGGGCCAGCCAAATATGGACTGAAATCTCCAGTAACTGTGAGCTAAATAAACTTTTCCTTCCTCCATTTTGGGTGTCAGGTATTTGTCCCAGCAATGGTGAAAAGTAACTAAGACACCTGCAAACAAAATCTAGGAGGCACTAGTAGCAAATTTGTTATCTGCTGAAAAGATAGATTTTTTTTTCTCTTCTTTTTCATTAATCCAAGGTAAACATCACAGAAAGGAGTAAAAATAGGAACAGCAACAATTGATGTTGCTGGCTTCTGTACAACCTGACAGTATTGTAATGAAGAGGACTGGCAATGTAAAAATAAGCAGTTTTGTGTGTAGGCAGTGCTCTTTAAACATGTGTCTCCATAGCGGCATCCAGCAGGGACATAGTAATATAACAGAACATAGAGCTGATTCTAAACAAATAGAAAGTGATGAATACAAGGCAGGCTTGTGTGGAATGCAGAAGAAAGATATGACTTTGAATCTTTCATGTACCCACTCGCTAAGAGCACTTATAGGTACACGTATGAAACATGTGGCCACTGCAGATAAGTGTGTCCTGAGAAAAGAGAAATGTGTTAAGGTTGTCATTTAGCACATATGATTACTATTCCTTCCTGGAAATAGCTTCCTGGAAATGACTTCTACATTATTTTTGGAGTAAATTAATGAATTGAAAAAGTAACTGTCACTGTGTATCTTTGAGTGCAGAGAAAATCTTGATTTGCATGGATACAATAAATTTATAAATCCAGTTCAAACGAAGAGAAATAGGTCATATATAACTAAATTTGAGAAAGAATCTAAAAAGTACAAATTTCCTGGTGAAATTTACCTGTGGTTTCCTGGTATAAGAGTCCAAATAAACATAATTCTGGGCCAAGTGGGAATTGAATTTTACCAAGAAAAATGTTTTAGGAATCCTCATTTGTATGCAAATAGAAACAGAGACTAACTTTGAAATTATATTTCCTTTAATTAAGAAAGAATAAGTTAAAGACAGCTCCTTGTCAAACTCCATGTAAGTGCACCAACAGGGAATTCCATGCACCCATTGCCTCATCAATGAAATCTAGGAGCCATATTTTCCAAGGATTCAGGGTCTTGTCCTTTACATTTTTCTTGTATGTTGACGTCAAAGTTGTTAATGCTATTGAAACATAGAGCTTAACGGGTAGATATGGCGCATAGTTGTAATTTATGTTTTCTTGCTGGGGTTGGACATGGCACTATAAATAAGTTTTGATATGTTAGAAAAAGGGAGAACTAGATATATAACTTGAAAGCACAATAATGCCTTTGCAAAATGATAATTATTTTGATAATATTGCTAAATCTATTGTTTGCATTGTCTTATATTCATCACTAGTGAGACATGTCTTCTCTTTCTTCTAAAAATTTGACCTTTTTATGCATACAACACATTTTAACCTTGTTAGCGTGAAGGCATGAATCTTTTAAAAAATAAATTATGTATTTTTAAAATGTGAATTTAATTCCCAGAATGTAATATGGACTACAGTAGGATGTAATAATAACTTATTTAAGATTTTTAATGGTATGATAGTTTTCTTAGTCTTTTTTTTTCAGTACCAGTGATTGAACACAGGATGCTTAACTTGCCAGGCAGGTTATTATTCCACTGAGCTAGCTCCTCCAGCCCAGTGTTCCAAGTCTATATCTACATAAATTTATTTGGAGAACAAATATTCGTTATTTCCACTGTTTTTTATTGTTTGCCATCATGCAAATGTTAACAAGGAACAAAGGAGGCATAATAAATGAAATCCATGATTCTCACCTGATTCTTTTAGTATTAAGGACAAAGAGAAATGAAACCTAAGCATTAGACAACAATATTGTGTCAGCGTTAATCCAGATTTAAATTAGTGAACTATGATTGAGTAGAACTAAATGTAAACTAATGCCTTGTTTATAGGAAACGCACACAAAAACTTTTTGGGATATTGATACATGATGTCAGAAACTTTCTCTCAAAAAAAATAATTCATTAAACAAAGCTGGGAGCATTGCTTTCCTTGACTAAAAGTATCTTACAGAGTTATAGCAACTAAAACAGCTCAGCACTGACATAAAAACAGACATATAAAGCAGTGAAACACAATAGAAATCCCAGAAATGAATACATGTTTTAATGGTCCATTAATTTCCAATAAAGTATTAATAAGATAAAATGGGAAAGAATGATCTCTTTGGAAATAGCACTAGGAGGACTAAATACTCACATTCTAAAGAATTAAGTTAAGTTTGACCATGGTGACACATGCCTGTAATGTCAGCTACTCACTCCTGAGGCTGGGCAGGAAGTTTGAAAGCTTGAGGTCAGCCTATGTAATTTTATGAAACCACTGTCTCAATGCAAGAAAGGGGAATGGCCTGGGGTTGTAACTCAGTCTTAGAACACATGCATAGCATGCAAGAGGCTTTAGTTTTCACAGTATTCCAAAAACAAATTGACAACTATATGTATAGAACAATAGGCAACAGGTATTGTCAAGAGTATGGAGAAATAGAAACACTTGTATATTGTTAGTAGAAGTATAAATTAGTATAGTCATCATAAAAATAACCAGGGAAATGTCTCAAAAAATACTGAACTATGAAATGACCCATAGATTACATTTCCAGATATATAAAGGAAATTAAATCAATATATTGAATAGATATATACATTCTTTATTTATTGCAACATCATTCACAATAGTCAAGATATGGAAATAATGTAAGTATCTGTGACTATTAACTCTGGTATATGAACTAAGTTGTCTTTTCCCATTAAATTTAACAGAGAAGCTTACTGCTACAGAAAATTGATACCAGGAGTAAAGGCTATGGCTGTACCTGGCCATATGATTTTGAAGTCTTTGAGACTGGTTTGTGGAAGGAGTTTGGAAGAAAGAGATGTGAACTAATAAAACATTGAATGGCTTAGGCAAAGCCTGTTCAGAGATTCTGGTCAGACTTCAGATGACCAGAATGCTTGTAGCAGTGCAGATTCTGAAGGCCATGTTCAGGAGGTTTCAGGTAATAGCAATGATTCCATTGGCAGTTATAACTGAGGCCACATATGTTACATTCTGGCAGATAAATTCTGTATATTTTATCCATGCCCTGAGACTTTGCATGAGAACTGAGATTAAGTGTAGTGGTATACTTAATATTTTGGTGAAAATTTTATTTGAACTCAACAATCAGTCTGTAGCATGGGTACTGTTGGCTGGTTTTAACCTGATTTATATTGAGAATCAGAATCAAAACATAGAACAGAACATCAGGAAACAAATGAACAAATAAGCAGACAAACAAAAAAGCAACCTTAACATTTAACCCAAAAGAAAACATGTGTAAAGTTGGCACCAGAAGTGTGAATGCTAATGATATTAGCTCCACTGAAATGATGCCAAGCCTATATAGGCATAAGAAAACATATCTGAAAGAAACCAGCAAGAACTTTCCCATCACAAACCCAAAATATAAACTTTTCTATTGAGAAGAGAGTCCCTAAGACCCCTGCTAAGGAAGGACCATATAAGGGATTGATTTCATGGATTACATTCACTGTACTTAGACTTCCAGGCACTCAGAGGCCACTGTAGTCATTGTCCAAAGGCACCTGGCTGATATTTCTGTTAACAGCAAACCATACATCATCTACATGATGGTGGTTTTATTTATTTATTTTTCTTCTTTAAGAGAACTTTTCTTTTTACTTTTAATAAGAATAAACAATGTGACAGTTTCAAAACACTTTAGTAGTATGTTCCTAATAATTGATACAATGCATGTTGCTGCCCATGTAGTAGTTATACCGAGCACAGGGTGTAGATGTGATAATTTTTCTAATCAATATTGGCACAAAAAATTTCTTCTCATTGAACTAACATAAGGTAGTTGTATACACAGTCCAAAGTTCCATAATCACAATGAGTTATTGGCAGAACTGGCAATGTTGGAAACTTCTGATTTAAGCCTTTTACAGCTCACCATACTAATCTAGCTTCACCTTATATGCTTTGTGGTTAAATTTTTCTGCTGGGTGCATAAGGGCAAGTTAAAGTAAATTGTATAACAAAAAATGTAACTTTGGTAACTCTCAAGGTCAGTCACATCCCCTCAGGATTTACTTTGAAAGCATGTACAGTGCTTAGTATAGAACTGTTGTCAGTGTCAGCCATCTGGATGAGTCACAGCGATTGCTTAACCAATTTGCTCTATGGAAAGCCTGATAGAATTTTTTCTCTCTAGATGACTCTCCTTAGGCACACTGTACTACATCTTCAATCCCTTTCCTCTGTAGCCCCATAATCTCCTTGAACAGAAAATTTGAGAAACCACTGAGTTATAGGATGTCACAGCACAGGTTCTCTTATGTCCTGAGTCCTCACTGACCTTTAAGGGATAAGGCCAAAATATTGGCTATCCTTGTATCCCTGCTTTTTCTCTTAATTTTTGGTCTGTAAATTTACATTCTTAACCTTCCAGAAGAAAAACTTAATGATACTATTACTCTATAACATAGGTACTTGAGCTTAACATCGCCTAACATCGTCTTTCTGAGTATCAAACATCTCAGTCTTAGAATTGGTATTTTCTATCAATCATTGATATTCTAATAAATCTCTATAGAATGTGATAAAAGCAGTTACATATTTATACGCAGAAATTTAGAAATCTAGGCATATACAAAATTGTAGTTGGTCAATCCTATGGCATTTTTCCTAGTCTCTTACTCTCATTTAATATTCTTTTTTGTTTTCTAAGAACGTCCAAAAGGTTTTTCACACTGAGGACAGCAATGTGTAACACTAAAACTATGCTCAGAATGCCTGTCATTCTGGTCTTTTAGATGTGCACTGCGTCTAATGCAATTTCAGTTACTTCTATACTCTCTCTCTCAAGTAAATGGTTGGTTTATGTGATGCTGGTTTTAGTGCAACACAGAATACAAGATTTTAGGGTGAAAAAAGGTTTCCACCTAAATTTTAAGACAAAGCCTGACAAGCCAAGGAAAGACCCATTATGAGGTGGCACATGAAATAATGGAAATCATGTTAAACATAAAAGGGGGATTCCAGAGGGTTAGAGATTCCTGATATGTGGAACATCAGTTGAGGAAATCTACATGCCATGGGTTAACACAACCAGAAGAGATGATATAGGCTACAACTACCAAGGCCACAATGATAAGGTCAACCATATCCTTTGGAGCTCATATTTTATGGCCATGTATCCTGGATGTTTGATATGAAACTATGTGATTTAATGGTTGCCCAACCTGTTTAATGGTCTATTTTGGTCCCATATTCCCCCATTTCCCTATACTTCCCTTCTTACATGAAAATATCTATCCTACATCATTGCATCTTGACAATATGTAACTTGTGTTTAACTTTTTATAGCTTCATAGCCTTGATGTTTTGCCTTGAGTCTCAAAAGACATGGGTTTGGACTTTGAAAAAGTATTTGCACTATTGAGACTTTAGAGAAATTACTATTGTGTTTCTGGTTATAAATATCTGTGTTACTTCAGGCTGACTTATAAATTTTCCATTGCCATTATTTAGAGGTGAAGCATGGTTTAAAGGAAATGCATTTCCATGAGATGTAGTCAAGGGGTAGGTTGTGACTATTAGTCCGGATAAGTCAATTTCATTGAATTAAAAAATCCTAGAATGTAGGAGAGGATGCTTCTGGGTGTGGCCAAGTTGGCCCTGCAGTTTTGGCCTTGGGTACTTTATGTGGATGCTTGCCTGTTCTCTACTGGGACTAGTCCCCTTTTTTGCGTTCTAGCAAACATAAGCTTTGTTCTTCCACATTCTTCCCTTTGACGTTTCTGCCTCAGAACCAACCAGTCATACCCAAAGCTGTGAGATAAATTCTTTCCTCCTCTAATTGTAGCTGTCAAGTACTGTGTGTCAGTGATTGAAAAACTAAGTAAACCAGAATCCATTGAGATTTAAATGATAAATAAAATATAGTAATACCATACATTAGAGAACGATGTTCGCCTTAAAAATAAATAAGTCCTTTCGTTTGTGACACCGTAAATGAACCTGTGAAACATTTTAAATGAAGTAATACAGGCAGAGAAAAACAAATATGGGGCAATCATAGTCATCTATGGAATCTAAAATGTTAAATTCATAGAATATATTAGAATGGTGATTACCAAAGAATTAAGAGTATCAGCTCATGAGATTTTGGCCAAAGGTTACAAAACTTTATTTGAAAAAGAAGGAATAATTTAAAAAGACCTATTGAACAATACATTGACTACAGTTTATAAAAATAATTATATAAATATTCTTCCCAGAAAGTATATAGATATAGATATAGTTATATATGTGTGCATGTCAACTTAAAATAGATTTGTGTATTGTACTTACAATCTTAAGTTTTAAGTTATTTTAAAATGCATAAAAGATTTTACCAAAAATATTTCAATGAGATATTTGTTATTTCTTTAATCACTTATTTATTTGGCTTAGGGTCTTGCTATATAGCTTAGATTCATAGTGATCCTCATATCTCAGCCTCCCAAGTGCTGGAATTACAGACCTGCACCACTATACCTGATATTGGTGGCTGGGATAACATGTGGTACTGGGAATCAAACTCAGTTCCTTGCACTTGCCAGACAGGCAAATGTTGACTGCCAAGTTATCTACCCAGCCCTCAACAAAATATTATCATTAGTTTATTTTATTCTAAGAATCATGATTAAAGAGATAGGAAGTAAATTTGTAAAATTGAAAATCACAGAAGTTATCACAGTCATACATTCCTCAACCCACAAAGACAGTTTGTCCAGAGAGGACAATGTTTCTGTTGTGAAATGACTTTAAAAAGTTTAAATCACAGTATATTTCATTAAGTTCAAAAAATTACAAGTGTAATAAAACTAGCTAAATAAATAAAGAAGTATCATTATATGTCTTAAAATAATTTGAAATACCCTAAAAATGTCAACTCCATTAGAAGTCAATCTTCAAAAAAGTTGTTCATGTAGGCTCATAGCCAGATATTATTGAGTGAAGTTTATGATTAATTTTAAATGAGATAAAAGCTGAAACTTCAGTTGTTTGGAGTTGAAAGTGGCATAGAAAAAATGTTAGGATCATCAGTTTTCTTTTCTAAAGAGGCATTTATTCATATTGTAATCTATTTTGTCTTCTTAAATTCAGTAACATTTGAATTAAGAATTACATTTCAAATGTATGCCAGGAGGACGCCAAAACTGTAAGGGACCGTGAACCTAAACACCTGAAAAATAAGAGGGGGGTAAGGGAGAAGGAGGAGGAATTGGGAGGGAACTGAGAAAAAAATCTGAAACTACAGAGAAGCTGGAAAAACAGCATATACAGCACCATAAAAAAGAACAAAGCCATCTAGAGTGTGCACCCCAACATTCAGGGAGAGAAACCTATCTTTCCACAGATATAAGAAAAGGTCAAAGGGTTTAGAAATCCAGGGAGAAAAATAGACTGGACCAGTGACACTGCCCTAGGAGAAGTCCACAGTTACAATTAATTGCCTAAGTAGCATGGCATTTTACTTCAAACAGATTGCTTCTGCACTGCAGGCTATAGTTGAAGAAAAAAGTGCTGCTGTATTGTCCATGGGTGTTTAATCAGATGCTATTTCAGGAGCAGGTTGATTGTTTAAGACTTAGCCCCAGAAAAACTACTAATCTTCACTTTAGAATTCCTAATATTATCCTCTCTTAATGACTGAATGAGAAACAGTCGTGGGAGACAGTGGCAGACAGGGAATGTGGTAATCGTATATTTACTGTGAGGTGTAATTTCTGTCCAGAAGGGACACTTAGCCTTTACTCAGTGGTGAAAAGTCAGGATGAATTTATAAGTGATGGCACTAAATCCAGCAGGTCAACATTGCTCAAACCCTTGCTGTGCTACCAACCTTCAGCACAGATCTGTGGTCTGATAACTATGCTCATTGGTATAAAGAAGGACTTGCCTAAGCTTGGACAGTTAACACAGCCAGAGATAAATGGACAGAGGGGCCTCTGGAAAGAAAAGGTTATCTACCTAACCTATATAATAGGAAGTTGGGAGGAGATCTAGACTCTAAATCTGTGAATCTTAGAATGATAGTAGTCATCCAAATGGAGTTACTTCTTTCTTTCTTTCTTTCTTTCTTTCTTTCTTTCTTTCTTTCTTTCTTTCTTTCTTTCTTTCTTTCTTTCCATTCTGTTGTGCTTTTTGCTTTTGTTTTTTATTTTTTTCCCAAGAGAAAGGTTTTACTCCTTTCATATTTTCTTTCTTTTTTCTATTAAATTTATTGGATTCCTATTAACTTTAATAAGCTCTCTTAACCTACATTTCTTTCCTCATTCTCATCTTTTATTATTTTGTCAAATTTTTGTTCTTTCTGTCATTCACCCCTTTCACCTTTACTACTCTAATGATTAAATATTATTAACCTTAAAATAGTTCAATTGATGCTGTTATTGTTAGTTATTAGTAGCAGTATAGTCTTAGGTTTTAGTAGCTATTTACTCTGTGTCAATGTTTGGTTTGTCTTAGTGTCTGCACTATAATTACAGGAATTTCTATGGATAAGGAAGGTACATTATTGGTTCTTATGGTACATAAATGTCTTGTTTTTTATGCTATCATTGTTGCTTATTTTGCTACTTTGTCAAGGTTACCTAGTTGTTACTATTAATAGGACTTCTCTATATATAAATATTTTAATTTCTTTTGGTATTGACAATATTGTGGACCATTTCTAGAGAACTGGATTGCTGAACTTGGTTGCTGGGTTGTATGTACACTGTATCCTCTCCTCCAAAGTTAAAAATGATGGTTGGATGTTGGTAGACAGGCAGAAGCCTATAGTTAACCATACACAGAATGCATCGCTGAAAAATAGATACAAACTGTACAATGTCTACACTAGCAACAAAATCTCCCCACTATCAGAACCTACATACTTCAGCTTGGTGCACAAACAAACACACAGACACAAAAACGGCACAACAACAGTACAAACATGAGAAGACAAGGCAAAAATTATTTCAATGATTCCCAACTCATCCTAATTAGTGTCAGAGCATTGAGAGCAAAAAAATAAAAAATTTACAGCTGAATTATTCTGAATGAGTACAGCCAAAATTTGAAACATATTATCAGAAATGTGGTCAACAAACTTTAAGAAGATAAAATTTATTTATTTATTTATTTATTTATTTATTTATTTATTTATTTATTTATTTATTTATATGTATGTATGTATGTATGTATTATTTGGTACAGGGTCTCACTGTGCAACTCAGACTCGTAGTGATCCTCCTGTTTCAGCCTCCTCAGCATTAGGATTATAGGCATGCCCCACCAGGCCCAGTCTCCTTAGCCAGCTCAGCACACATGAGGGCAGGAGCAGTGTGGCATATGGTGCCAGAGATCAAACCCTGGTCCCTGCACTTACCTAAGCAGGAGCTTAGTCCACTGAGCCTTCAGATCATGGATTTAATAAACAAAACACTCATTAAATTTACAGAAATAGGCTAAAAGGGCCTCAGTATAACTCAGTGATATAAGCACCTGCTTGGTAAGCACAAGGTTCCGAGCTTGATCCTAGGCATAGAAAAAAAAAAAAAAAAGTAGTAAAAAATGATAGAAATCGTGAGTGGTGAGTTTAGCAAAAATGCCAACCAAAACATGGAAAATTAAAAATTCCATTGAAAATGTGGGCATTAAGAGTGACCATTGTGAGAATATAGCATTTTAATTAGAACATAGAGCTGCTGTCAATGGCAAATTGCTTAGTGATCTTTCGGAACAACAAAAGAACATAAAAAGTGGATCTATTTTGTCCCCTGCTATGTGACAGGGGTGGGGGGATCAAGGGCATCAGTGACAGGTTAAAAGATCTACTAACAGTTGTAAGTCAATAAATTATAAGTTAATTTGTCAGTGAGAGTTGTCTCAATTGCTCATTCAAATGACATGGGTTGGCAGAATAAAGAAATAAAACTTGGGGCTGGAGATTTGTCTCAGCAGCAGAATGCTTATGTAACGAGCACTAAAAACAAAAAATAAACCTCTCCTTAAAAACTTGAACCGAAAAAAAAAATACAGTAAAATAAAAAAAGAACAAAAACAAACACGGGAACTGTAAAGAAACAAAACTCAACAATGTGCCATACACAAGAATTACTTTAAGATCCTTCAGGTCATGAGCGATGATTGCATGTTCATACCTTATGCATGAGATGTGTCTCCCTCAAACCTTGTTGTGACTTGAGAGAAAAAAGTCACACTTAATCTAAAAATTCACGTACTAAAAAGAAAATCAAAGAATTTATGACAATATTGCATGCAACAAAAACTGAAAACAAGCAAGTATAACTATTCTATTTTTAAACAAAGTAGAATTCAAGGAAAAGCTGGTATGAAGACAAAAGTTCACTATACTTACTAGTTAAGACAACAATTTACTAAGTCGAAATAGCAATAAGAAATATATATGAACCATAATCCAGTGCACCCAACTTCTTAAAACTAACATTACTGGACTAGAATTTTAAAAAATGAGTAAACATTGACACAATTATAGTGGGGGACCTCAATATTGCATTTTCACAAACAGATCAACTAAGCAGACAAAAATCAGCACAGAAATATCAGAGCTAAAATTAACTTGGGAAAAAAATTAACTTAGGAGCAAATGGATTTAATATATATCTACAGAGTTTCTGTCCAATAACAGAATGTTCTCCTCAGAAGAACATAGGACTTTCTCCAAAATAGACAATATGCGAACCCATTAAATTTGTTTAAGTCATGCAAAGAATCCAACTTGAACTATGTTAATTATCAGATTATATTGCAATGAAACTAGAAACTAATATAGAAAAAAATTCTGAAAGAGTGTTCAAACATATGGAAATGTACATGTTCATGATGAAGCCTGAATTCATGTCTTATTGCCAGGTGGCTCTGATTTCAATTTCAACATCTGATACTAAATTTCTAGTGACCAGTGTTTTAAGTCATCTAATTGGTAGTCATTCATGTACATGGATGGCTAAAGCCTGTGACAAAATGTTAAACAATACCCTCTTAAGTAATTAATGGATGATGAAAGAAGAAATCAAGGAAGAAAAATAATTCCTACAGTCAAAAAATAATGCTAGTGTTACATACAAGACTTTAGGAATATAATGAAAGTTCTAAGAGGAAAGTTTGCAGATGAAAATGCTCACATCATTGAAACAGGACAATCCCAAATAAAAATGTTAAGATGTGGCTCAAGGTCATAGAAATCAATAGAAATCCAAATCCAAAGTCAGTACAAGGAAGGCTGTCACAAATATGAGAGCAAAAAAATTAATGAAATTGAAACCTAAAAAATATAAAGAATTGATGATCTGAAGAGCTGATTCTTTTAAACAATAATCTTGCAAAATAGAAGACCTACAATAATGTAGACACTTATGCAACTAGAAATAATAAAAGGAAAATGTAGAATGGAAATACACAAATACAGAAAACTATTAGTAACTACTTTGAGAACCTGTATTTTATAAGTTAGAGAATGCAGAAGAAATGAATAGATTTTTAGATCTATATGAATTATCATATAGAACTGAGAAAAAGCAAAAATGTGTGAATAATCCAATAACTATCAAAGAAATTAAACCAGTAAAGAAACAAAACCACAAAATAAAAAAAGTCCAAAATACAGTGCCTTCACTGTTGAGTTTTACAAGATCAGAGAAGGTCTACTAATTATGCTCCTCAAACCCTTTTTGTGTATTCCTTCCCTTATAGCTTCATGAAAACCATTCCTGGAAGTTAGCATTACCTTAATTCTAAAATGAGAAAAGTTGCCAAGCAAAATAGAGAAACTGAAGCCAATCATTATTGAAGAGACACAAAAATACTCAACCACATACTGGCCAAGTCGAATCCAACACATCATTAAAATGATTGACCGAGTGTGCTTCAGCCCAGGGATGCCAAGACAGTTTAATTTATACAAACCATGAAAATGTAATTCATGATAGAAACAGAATGAAGCACAAAAATCCTACGGTCATCTAAATATATACATAAAAAGGCTTTGACAAGATCCTAAATCCATTCATGATTAAATCCTGAGCAAAATAAGTTCCGAAGGACATTATCTCAATTTGACCAAAGCTATTTATGACACAGAAAGAGCCAACATTTTAAATGAGTGGTGCCAGAGAGTCTATGTCAGAAGGCTGAGGAAACTCAAAACCATGGTCCAGTAGCAATGGTAAAGACTGAACTTCCTGTAAAGAAAAGGGAGACAAAAAGCATTAGGGCCCCAAAATTGAAAGGCCCGATGAAGAAGTGGGTATCCAAGATGAGCACTCACTTCTCAGAGGAAGAAATACTAGAAGCTAATAAATACGTGAAAAAATGCTGCACATCATTAGCAATCTGTGAGAGACAAATTAAAAAAACACAGAGATATCATCTCGTGCCAGAAAGAATGGCTATCATGAATAAATCAACCAGCAACAAATGTTGGAGAGGGTGTGGGGAAAAATGAACGCTTCTCCACTGCTGGTGAGAATGTAAACTGGTGCAACCACTATGGTTATCAGTGTGGAGACTCCTTAAAAAACTAGGACTGGAAATCCCATTCAATGCAGCTATCCCCCTGCTGGGAATTTTCCCAGAACTAAAAACATCATATCATAGTAATATTTGTGTACCTATGTTTATAACAACAAAATTTGTGATAACCAAATCTTGGAAACAATCAAAGTGCCCATCACCTGAGGGATAGATGAAAAAGAAGTGCTGTTTTTATATAATGGAATATTATTCAGCTGTAAAGAATGATAAACTTGAAGATTCATGTATAAGTGCATGCAAATTGAAGATACACTCATAAGTGAAATAAATCAGACTCACATGTGTAAATATCATATAGTCTCGCTAGTGCAAGAACTCAAAAGGAGAAATAAAAGTTAAAAGATAATGGTTAAAAGGATAGCAAAAACTTCAGGATTAAACAGCAAAGAGAGAAGAAGGAGAAAAATTAGGAAACATGGCAGTGGCAAAACCATACATTTATATAAACAAGATGGTTAATGCAGTGGTACTAAGAATCTCCATCAGGTTTTCAAAACAATCAGTTAATTGGTAGAATTCTCACCCTGGCTATCTATATATGCTGATATCTGTAAACTAAGCAACTACACTGAGGATAGCAATGTGTAATACTAAAACCATGCTTGTAATACTTCTCATTCTGGTCTTCAAATGCATACTGCTTCTAATGTCATACCAATTATTGATATACTGTCTCTTTCAAGTATATGTTTTTTTTTAAAGTAATATAAGAAAATGAGATAAGAAAAAATGTCATAGGATTGTCTTGCTACAATGTTATATATGGTTTTATTTCTAAACTTGTCTAAAATTGTGTAATTATTTTTTTCATATTCTGTAAGGGTTTGAAGTTTAAAATATCAATGATTGTTGGAAAACACCAGTTCAATGTTATGTCTAAGGCGTTTGATATTTGACCAGATAGTGATCTTAAGCTCAACTGCCTCTGTTATAGGGCAGGATCATTAAGCTTTTGTTCTGGATGATTAGCAACTAAAGTTTGCAGACCAAAAATTAGAGAAGAAGGGCTACAAAGATACCCAATATTTTGGCCCTAGCCCTTCAAGGTTAGTGAGGACTCAGGACATAAATGAACCTGTGCTGTGACATCCTGTAACTCAGTGGTGTCCCAAATTTTCTACTCAAGGAGATTATGAGGCCACAGAGGAAGGTGACTGGCAATGTATAGTGTACCCAAGGAGAGTCACCTAGAGCGAAAATGTTCTCTGAGGCTTTCGCAGAGAGGAAATTGGTGAAGCAAAGGCTGTGACACATGCTGATGACTGACCGTGACAAAAGATCTACAAGGCACTGTACATGGTCTCATGGTAAATCCTGAGGCGATTTGACTGAACTTATCAAATACAAAAGTTACATTTTTAGTTATATAGTTCTTACTTTAGTTTGGTCTTCATCATCCAGCACAAAAGTATAAACGTGAGGTGCAAAAAGTAACACCATATTGATATGCTGAGCTGTAAAAGGCTAAATTCAACAACTTCTGACATTGCCAGTTCTGCTGATAACCCACTACTATTATGGACTACTGAACTTTATTGGGTTATTTTGCTGAATTCAAGTACCTTATTATGATTAGTTATTTAAAAAAGGACTAGTTATTAAAATAAGAATGCTTTGTAAATGAGGTATCTCTCTAAAGCAGCAGTGCTCAACCTCTGGGTCGCTACTCTGGTGGGGATCGGACGACCAAAACACAGGAGTCGCCTAAAGCCATTGGAAAATGTTATTTATTTGGAATTACAGTTTTAAGTAGCCACCAAAATTATTTTTTAGTTTGGGGTCACTGCAACATGAGAAACTGTATTGCGGGGTCACGGCATTAGAAAGGTTGAGAATCACTGCAAAAGCAAGGCAAAGGTCACTATAGAATGTTAATTAATGAATTAGAAGTTCGTTGATACATTTTTATTTGTTTGTGCCTCTCTAACTGCAACAGGATTAGATATGACAGGCTGATTAAATCTCAGTACTGTAAAACTAATTCTTTGACCTCGGGGATAGCAGTGGAAAAAAGCTTAGATATGCTCAAAGATTTGGGGAAAGCAGGCTAAGGCACAGTAAAAGAAAAATTTTGAAGATTTTCAGTTAGGTCACTGGATTATGCTCCTGCTTGGGCCATCCTAGTGAGGACAGTGGTTGAAACCCCACACTCACCCTTAAGGCAGCCTGAGTCAGCCAAAAAAAAAAAAAAAAAAAATCTTTCATCTACTTTAAAGGCCGGTGGTATAGCTTAGTGAACTAAGCAATTTCTTAAGTAAGCACAGGGGCCAGGGTTTGATCCCTGGCACCACATGTCATGCCAGCCCATCCTCAGGCTCACTGATCCAGTGATGAAGTCCAGGCATGGTGGAGCACGCCTGTAATCCCCTCACTATGGAGGCAGAAATCAAGAGAGGTACTACAAGTCTGGACTGCTTAGTGAGACCCTGCATAAAAATAAAATAAAATAAAATAAATTCTTGGCTGCTATTACTTTGTATGTCTAGAGGCATGTGTCTTGGAGTCTATGAATTTGTGGAAATGTTTTATTGTTAAGCTCCATATTTATAACTTTTCAATTCTTTATACAAAACAGTCACCTAAAAGAAGCAGGTTTATTCACTTCTGAATACTCACTCTGTACACGGGATTATATGAGATAATAGTCTTGCTTTATTTAAAGGAGGGTTGAAAGGGCATTTGTATGTGTCTACAATATTGTCTAATAACTATCTAGTTACTAGTCTAAACAACTATCCTCTCTAGCATTACTTGGAGATGAGCAAACTCTGACCCATTAGTGGAATAAGGTTAACCCTCTAAACTTGCAAGATCTTCAATGGCATTGACACTTTCAGCTATGCAATTCTGCAGCCATGTTCCTTACATCTACCCATTTCTACAACAAATTTTTCCTTGACACTACCTTGCATTCATATACCTTTTGAACTAAGGAGAGACTTTGGAAAGAAATTCAAATTGGGAAAATACAGACATTTTAGCAGAAACATTTCCCAGAGCCAGGGAGATAGTTCAATGGCATAAGGGCCTGCCTGCACAAGGTCCTAAGTCTGATTCCTGATACTAAAAGAGGAAAAAAATCATTGCCCCAAAATGTGACCTACTCAGCAGATTAAAAATGTGAAAATTTTTTACTTTATTTTTTAAACAGTGCATAACATAATAATTGCTAATATTTCAGTCCTTTTACACAAACATGCTTCATATCTCTATATACACCTTAAAACTTTTAATATTAAATGCTATTTTATATGGAGATTACTGTTTTCTTTTGTCATTAGTATGTTTGCAGTACAGAGTTTATATGCCTTGTGTGTAGTTGGTACAGGTATATATCTTAATCCTGCTTTTCATCCCCTTGTCTCCCACCCCTCTTTTTCTATCTCTTAATACCCTTCTCACTTAAGAAAGCTCTATCACCTTACTTCTTATTATCTTTTATTTTTCCCTTTATTCTGAGTTTGGTTTTCTCATATTGGAGAATCCATATAATATATAAGAGTATATGTCTTCTTTGTTTCCTTTAAAGTTAGGTTCTCAAAGTGCATTCATTTCCCCAAAAATGACCCACTTACCTCTCTTTATGGCAGACTTATAAATATGTGTGTAACTATCATGTTTTCTATCTTTCTCTTTTTTTCTTTTTTCTTTTATTTTTGCAGTACTGGGGATCAAATCTGTACTTGCTCTTGCTAGGGTGCCTAGACTGCTGAACTATCTCTAGCTCTTAAATCACATTTTCTTTATGCATTTTTTTCTGTATGGACATATTAGCTGCTTCTATGTTTAAGCTATTTTGAATTATGTTGCTGTAAACATGAGTAGTATTGATGCAGTATGATATCTTTAACTCTTTTGGGAAGACTCCTAGGAGGGGAACACCTTCTCAAATAATACAGTATTGTCCATACTAAGGTTGAGGTTGATAAATGCTTCAAGCAGACATCTATGCCCAAGCCCTCATAGCCTACAATAAGAAATTAAAAGAAAAAAAAATACCTTGGATTCCCAGATGTACTCAACTTGGCTTTCAGAATGCTGGAACGTGTGATGGGTCCCATTAACGTTAATTTGCCTCTGCAAGGACAGTTATAGGCCATGGCCCTATATTTTTTAAAGTATATTCTTGGATATAATTCACAAAGTTAAATTCATGTATAATTTATTACAACACTATAGTGTGATTAGTCTATTTTAGTGGTGTTTTGTTAACATATATTGGTTATACCAATTTGTGAGATCCACTGTGATATTCCTACATAACAATACTGATCCTATCTTGCCACTGTTGTAGTAATTTTAAGGCCACCTTACCAACAGGCTTTTCTTTTTATAAAATAATATATTCTAACAAACTACCTCTGGCCATCTGCAGTCTTCTTTGACTTTCTATCAGTGTTTCATTATGATTAAATCTTTCTCACATCGATCTATGTGTCTGTCTATGCATCCATCTATATAGTTATCTATCTAATCATTATTTTTCTGTTATCAGATATGATCAAGCATTATTATCAGTCATCACCATGATGAAATTCTAATAGCTCTCTGACGGAATCAAAACTCCAAAAGTGCTCAAAACCATGACTATTTTAAAAGTTCTCAGTAAATATTAAGTAAATAAGCATAAAATGTGTGGTGTTATACAGGGAAGAGGGTCTGAAATGTTTGTTCTACTTATATTTGAAAGATTAAAATTTTTCTTCTAAATTTATGTGTCTCCTTTCAGGTATTATTTGAAATATGAGTAAGGTTTTTTTGTACACAAATGAGTTTAATTTTAGTATTTTTGAACAGTGAAGTTAGGCTTATAATGGAAATTTAATTAGTGTTACTGGAGTAGGTACACAGCTCATATTACCTTTATAAGAA
The DNA here is from genome assembly GCA_004027025.1 of Myocastor coypus. Taxonomy (NCBI): domain Eukaryota; kingdom Metazoa; phylum Chordata; class Mammalia; order Rodentia; family Myocastoridae; genus Myocastor; species Myocastor coypus. The sequence continues at coordinate 15,273 of PVJA010015930.1, read as the reverse complement.
TGGGCATAAATCTTTGTAATTACATGAAGTAATTCTATTTGTACAGTCTCTCAGTTAAAGCAGCCAGCCTATTCTCCTCAAGGGTATTAGTCCAAAAGAACTGAATACATCGTATCACAGCAATCTATGTGCATCCATGTTTATAGGTGTGTAATTTTTCATAACTAAATATTGGAATAACCCAAACGCTCTTCAGCTGTGGAGTGGATAAAAAAGACGTGAGACTTTTACATTGTGGAGTATTACTCAGGTAAAAAAAAGAACAAACTCAGGGCTTTTATAGGTAAATGTATACAAATAAAGACCATACTCATAAGTGAAATAAATCAGACGTGCATGTGTAAACATCATGTTTTCTTCCTAGTGAAAGAACCAGAAGGATTAAATAAAATGTGAAAGTTACAATAGGTACTGTGAAAGAGAAAGAATCTTCAAAAGAAAAGAACGACTTGGATGAGGAAAAGGACAAAAGAAAGAATGAAGGGAAATTGATATATTTATGTATATATACAGGATAGCTTGGATTATTGTACTGCTGACCTCTGCTGCTCTCTTTAAAGGAGCAATTAATGCTTAATTTTTTTTTTTCTTTTTAACTTCTTATAACTATTTTGCACCAATTTTGCATATTTGTATCTGGTAACCTACACAACTAATTTGAAAAGAATATTATGCATTAGAATATCCATTGTTGAATTCCTACTGTTTTGTTTACTGGGATTCTGTATTGTTTCTAATGTTCTTTTACTATTTTTATTCTTTTTAAAAAATACAAAAAGAAAAATAAGATTACTTCACTCTCATTTAAGTTTGTCTCTCCACAGCTATAACCTTCCAAATTTTAGATGCGAGAAAAAAAATCTATACATCAATGTTTCTTTTGTAAATACTATGACATTTCCTCTGTTTGTTCCCTAACTTGGCCATTGATAGCAATGTATTTGGAGATTCAACCAAAGAGGTACACCATAAAAGTGATCTCCAGTTAGAGGGAGTTTCTGGCTTTTCCACACTGGGAAAAATACTTTTACACTCACAATTTGAAGAAAGATAAATTTATTTTGGCTCATAGTTTCAGTGGGTTCCACCTATCATTATCTGGCTCCAAAGCATAGACCTGGCAGAGGAAAGACTCTCAAACCCCTCAATGAGGAAGCAGAGAGAAAGAAATGGAGCTAAGGAGAAGACACCCTTCCAGCTCATGTTCCCAGTGACCAAATCTACTAGGTCCCCATTTCCTAATAGCTTCATCAGCTACTGAAGTGATCTGTGAGCTTCCACACACATGAGACCTTTCGGGGACATGTTAGACCTAAACCAATATTTCATATTTGGCTCCCTAAAGGCCCATAACCATCTCATTATGTAAAATTTACTTCATCCATCTCTTAAGAATTACTAAAAACTTAACAGTTCCAGCATTTCTGAAAAGTTCAGTTCAAAAATCACCTCTGAGATGCAAGACAAACTCTTAGCTCTAACACCTGTAAAAAATAAAAGGGTTAGTAAAATATTTCCAACACACAATGGAGCATAGTAAATATTTACATTCCAAACAGAAGAAATATCAGACCTCCCCTGGCCCACCTGCTGTGCAGCTGATCCAACAACTAGGCCCAGTGAGTGAGTGAGCCCTCCCCCAGCCTACCAGAAGCCCAGCTGACCTAGCAGCCATGCCCACTGCAACTTCAGCAGCCCTGACCAACCGACTGATCCACGAAAAGCAGCCTCGACTGACCTACTGACCTACCGAACTACCGACCTGTGGGCATGCCATTCTGCAACAAAGGTCACTGCTATACAGAATGATACAGACAAGGAGCAAAATGCAATCTCAGGTCCCGACCCCACCTGGAACAAAAATAGGAGAAACTACCATAGAAGAAAATGGGAATCATGAAGCTGAAATCTCTGAAATAGTAGCACCTGAAGTAAACAAACGAATGCAGAAATGTATAGAGGAAATCAGTTTAGAGATAACCTCTGAAGTAAAAAAAAGAAATCTTTGAATTACTAGAGTGTGAAATAAAAAAAAAAAAGTACAGAAAAGTATAGAAGGAATCAGATCAGAAATCACCTCAGAAGTAGAAGTAGAAAAAGTCATCTGTAAATTTCTAGCATCTGAAGTAAAAGAACAACTGCAGAAAGGTGGAGAGGAAATGAGAACACAAAAAACCTCTAACGTAGAAAAACAAAGGATAACTATATTGAAAGACATAATAAATGCCTCTTAAGAGACATTGACAAAAATTAGAGATTGGAAAAATGATGGAATCCTTCAATGAGCAATATAGGAAAGAAAGAGGTCACATCCAACATGCAGAGATATACAAGAAAATAAAATCTCAATCACAACTTGCAATACCATATGAATAAAAGTGAAGAAAGAGTTTCGGATCTTGAAAACACAGTTGCAGCTAGTGAAAGGATAAGAAAGTATCTCCTAAAAACAACCACGAAGCAGGGAAAAAAATTCAACATCCGCAATATGATGCAGAAATGAACAACATGAGATTAATGGGACTCAATAAGAAAGGAGTGAATACAAAAGATATAAAAAGAATATGGGCAGAAGTAATAGCAGAAAACTTCCCAAATATGAGAAAAAAATCTGACATTCAGTAACTGAAGCATACAAAACTCCAAATAACATCAACCCAACTAAAATCACACCCAGATTCCCAGAAATCCAGCAGAAGAATAATATACTAAAAGCTGCTACAGAAAAGAAAAAGATCACATTTAAAGGAAAAGTCATCAGAATAATGGGAGATTTCTCTTTACAAACCATGAAATCAAGAAGAGCATGGAGCAGAATGCTTTAAGTCCTCCATGAAAAAAAATTCCAGACAAGACTGTTTTACCCTGTAAAACACTCTTTCAAGTATGAGGGAGAAGTGAAATACTTCCATAACAAGGAAAAACTAAAGAACTTCACTATGTGAAAAACAATTATGTATAGGCTACCAAATAATGTTTTAGAGGGAGACCAAAATGACCTGAACTCTACAAATGAGACCAAAAAGAAGACACAAATAGGAAAACTAATTAAGCAGGAGAAAAAGGAATAAACTGTACTAAGTAAAAGAAATGTCAATCATGAGTCAATACATTTCAATTATAACCATGAATTTAAATGGACTCAATTCTCCAATTAAAAGAAATAGACTGGCAGAGGGGAAAAGGAAGCACAATCCAACAATATGCTCTATACAAGAAACACATTTAACTCATGAAGAAACTCATAGGCTAAAATTTAAAGAATGGAAAACAATACCACATGTCCCAGCACTTCAAAAACAAAACAAAAAAGCAGGGGTAGCAATCCTATTTGCAGACAGTCAAAACTTCAAACCAAGGCTGATGAAATTAAATAAAGAAAGCCACTACACATTGGTTAGAGGAAAAATTCAAGAGGAAGAGGTAACACTCATACATATGTATGCACCCAACACGGAAGAACAAAGTTATATAAGACAAACCTTAATGGACATGAAAAATCTACTGTCCAATACCACACTCTTAACTGGAGATCCTAACACCATTTTATCCCAAAAATATAGGTCAAGCAGACAAAAAAAAATTAGCAAAGAAGTAGGAGAACTGAACCAGATCTTGGAAGAACAGGACTTAGTGTACATACACAGAGTGTTCCACCCAACCACTTCTGAATACATATTTTTTTCAGCTGCTCACGGTATATTTTCCACCCCAGCCTCAGCACACCCAGGGACTTCACAGTGTCTTTTTAACCTTCTCAAAACATTTCTCAATCTCTGTGATTTATGTAATACTAATGAGCTGTGGGCAATAAACAAAGGATTGAAAGAAAGAAAGAAAGAAAGAAAGAAAGAAAGAAAGAAAGAAGAAAAAGAAAAGAAGAAGAAGAAGAAGAAGAGGAAGAAGAAGAAGAACAAAAGAAGAAGAAGAAGAAGAAGAAGAAGAAGAAGAAGAAGAAAGAGGAAGAAGGAAGAAGAAGTTAAACTATCTTTATCTGCAGATATGATAATTTACTTGGAAGACCCAAAACACTCTACAACGTAGTTACTAGAATTAATGCACAAATTCAGTAGCCTAGCAGGGTACAAAATCAATACACAAAAGTCAATAGCATTCTTCTACACAGACATCAAACACAGTGAGAAATTAGAAAAATAATCCCTTTTACAATAGCATCAAACAAACAAACAAAAAAAGAAATACTTAGGAATTAATCTAAGAAAGTAAAAGATCTTTTCCACAAAAAAATACAGTTCTCTGAAAAAAATGATCAGAGAATGGATATTCCCTGCTCCTTAATAGGAAGAACAAACATTGTCATGACGACCATACTACCTAAATTCTTATACAGATTTAATACAATCCCTACCAAAATACTATCAACATACCTTACTGACCTGGAGAAATCATTCCTAAAATTTATCTGGAGCCAGAAAAGACCTAGAATTGCAAAGACAATCCTAGGCAACAAAGATAAGGCAGGAGGCATTACAATTCCTAACCTAAAGTTATACTACAAAGTTACCATGATAAAATCAACATGGTATAGGCAAAAAAAAAAAAAAAAAAAAAAAAAAAAAAAAACAAAAAAAAAAAAAAAAAAAAAAAAAAAAAAAAAAAAAAAAAAAAAAAAAAAAAAAAAAGAAATTAGACCTGAAGATCAGTGGAATAGATTGGAAGATGCAGAAACACATACAAACACACTCAGCCACCTTATCTTTGACAAAGGGGTCGAACACATTTACTGGAAGAAAGATACCCTCTTTAACAAATGATGCTGAAAAAATGGCTCTCCACATGGTGAAAACTAAAACTTAACCCAGATCTATCTCCATGCACTAAACTAAAGTCAAAATGGATTAAAGATCTAAATATCAAAAGAGAAACATTAAATCTCCTGTAAGGAAAAAGTGGGAGAAAATCTTGAAGACCAGGGGTAGGCGAAGAGCTTATGGAAAAATAATCAAAATGCACATGTAACACTTGAAAGAATCAATAACTGGGACCTCTTCCAGCTGAGAAGTTTTTTCGCTTGAAAAGAAATTACCAACAGAAGCTGGGCGTGGTGGCGCACGCCTGTAATCCCAGCACTCGGGAGGCTGAGGCAGGAGGATCGGTGCGAGTTCGAGACCAGCCTGGGCTACAAAATTGAGCTCAAGGCCAGCCTGAACTGCATAATGAGACCCTGTCTCAAAAAGACAAAAAAAAAAAAAAAAAAAAATTACCAACAGAGTAAAAAGACAACCCACAAATTTTGAAAAGGTTTTAACTAATAACTGTTCAGACAAAGGTCTTCTATATAGAATTTATAAAAAAGTAAAAGCCCTTAGGGTCCCAAAATTTGCAAACCCAATCCAGAAATGGACATCTGAGATGAACACACACTTCTCAGAGAAAGAAATTCAACAAGTCTATAAATATATGAAGAAATGCTCCACATCGCTAGACATTTGTGAAATGCAAATCAAAACAACACTTAGATACAATCTCACCCCAGGAGGAATGGCTATTGTAAAGAAATCAACCAATAATAAATGTTGGAGAGGCTGTGGGGGAAAAGGAACCCTTCTCCACTGCTGGTGAGAATGCAGACTGGTGCAAACATATGGAAAGCAGTATGGAGACTCCTTAAAAAACTAGAACTGGAAATCCCATTCAATCCAGCTATCCCTCTACTAGAAATTTTCCCAGAAGAACTGAAACCATCATATCATAGTAATATTTGTGCATCTATGTTCATAGCAGCACAATTTGTGACAGCCTAATCTTGAAAACAACCAAAATGCCCATTATCTGAAAAATTCTTAAAAAGGATGTGATATTTTCATATAATGGAATATTACTCAACTATAAAAAATGATAAACTAGAAGACTTCATATATATGTGTATGTATATTGAACATATAAGTGAAATCAGACCTAAATATGTAAATATCAAATAGTCTCCCTAGTATAAGAAAAAATGGATATAATTTTCTTGATTTTTGACAGAGCAAACTATTATATGACTGATCTGTAAATTCTTCATTTTTATTGTAGACAAGTTTATTATTAGTTCCATTTAAGTTCGTAAATAATTTATTTACAATGTGCAATCTATTATTAATGTCATGCTGTGTATTCATTTTAGACTTCTCTGAAATTCACTGTCTATATCTAATCCTTCACATTTCAATATTTGTCTATGATTTTAATGCTATATACTTATTGATTTTCAATAAAGTTAAAATAAAGGAGAACAATCAAATAGAAATGAATTGGAAAAAATTAAAGCCAAAAACTACCACAGCACACATTAAGTTATACAATTGTGTGTCCAGCACGTGGGCAGGTTACAATGAGAATAGTACTCTGAGGACTTGGGCAGTCCCACATTTATGTCACTGGAGGTCACATCCCGTATGCACTCTCGTACTCTCCCTGGGCTGGCTCCATTCCGTGTATAGCTTTGTGAGCCAGCATTCCAAGTTTATGACATCTGCCTGGGATCTTTACTGAACTTTTAGCTTCACTCAGAGTTTTATACATCACTTTCTGATTGACCTCAGCTTTCTCCTCAGAAATTCATGCCCTGACTTTTCACTGGTCTCACACAAAGAGTGTGACTCTGCCATGTATTTTTACCTGGCCTTTCAGGCTTTCTTCAGAAATCCAATGAAAGCTTATCTGACCTGATGACTTTGGCATTTTGCATGCCTGGTAAGCTAGAATTAAATGAAAGACACCAAGGTCAGCTGTTAACTTAAGCAGTACCACATACCCTGAGCCTATTTGCAACAGCTTCGTAGTAGCTGGTTGTCTGAACTCAGGAGCACACTTCCGTCCATGAATCAGTACACATTCTATGGATCCTCTTAAATGATTTATTCTTTTGCTCCTTTAAGCCTATGCTTGGAAAGATTTTGCTAATTCCTGAGATACACTGAAGCTGGCTTTTTATCACTGCACAAAATACTTGACTTTTTTATGTTTATTATTTCATTTGCCAGGCTTTCCTTTACCCCTGATTTCCCAAGTCTTTCCTGTTTGTTGAAAATGAAAACTTTTAATACCATTCAGCTCTGCCATTTGATCCTCATTCTCACTATGTATCTGGATGAAGATTTGGTAAAAGCAGCCAGTAGAACCCACATCACAGCTTGAACATTGGATTGCCTTCATATTTCCACCAACAGATTAGTCTATACCTTTAAATTCAACCTCACCTAAAGTCTTCAGACATCTCTAAAATGTAGACAAACTTTGTACTAGATTAGAACTGACATGACCTGTAGTCCATTTTCTAATAGGGCCCTGATTCCTAACTGAAGCCTGATCCTGACCTTACTCTCTGCATTCTTGTCTTCTGAGCTCTGATGAAAATCTCATTAATATCTGCTTACAAAATTTTACAGTTTCTTTAGCCCACCTCTGCAAAGCTTTTCAAAATGTTCCTTAAACCAGTTCCAAAGTTTTTTAAGCCACATAGTATTATGCACAAATTTGCATAGAGATTTGAACTCTAACTCAGTACCAATTTCTGTGTTAGTAAGCTTTCTTGTCACTTAGAAAAATAACAAGTGAACTTAATAGAAGATAGGTTTATTTTGATTCATAGTTTCAATTGATTTGAACTATCATCCTCAAAGGCAGAAACAGCATGGTAGAAAGGTATGGCAGAGGAAAGCTGTTTACATCCTGGCAGTCAAGAAAGCAAAGTGTGGGAGGCGGACCTTGAGATAAGATATAGTCTTCCAGGTCACACTCACTGTAACCCACATCTACCCAGGCTCAAGCTTTTAACAACACTTTTAACTACTGACCTGATCATTGGATGCATCCAATAATAAACATAGTGTCTCCATGAGAAGTCACCTTAAAAACATGATACTTCAGGGGAGAAATTATAGATGTAAAGTATAGCATATAGAAAGTAATGATCGGGGCTAGGGAGATAGCTCCGTGGCACAAGTGCCTGCCTGGCAAATGCAAGGTCGTGAGTTTGAACCCTGGTCTCACCAAAAAAAAAAAAAAAAAAAAGTAATGATCAATTCAGTAAAGATGAATTTATTTTGTGCAAAATCTACAACAGGTACTGAAGGACATTCATAAACCATGTATGTATCATGGTTTCTGCCTCTTATAGATCCAGCAGAGGAAACAAGGAATGAGTCAAAAGAATTGTATTCCCTAAAATATTTTGTGGAAAGTTATTGTTGGGGATGGACCTTGTTTTCCCAGCTTCTATGAGTCTTTTTCCAAGCTAGCTTATCTTCTAAGTGATTACTCACAGAATCCTCGAGAGTGAAAGAATTTGACAGTGTGTTAATTTGCTAATCATTTCATTTATCTGAGTGTTAATTGATCACTTGCCCTACACTAGCACTAGGAGAAGTTCAGGAAAACCTAAATGGCCATTGCGTCATCTCTACTCTCAGGGAAACCACTGCTGAGGGATAAGCATAGGCACATAGCAAAACCATTGAAAGTTTTGGGGATTTATAGCTAAGTCATGTTTCTCAGGAGATACTTTTATGTTCTCTTCAAATTTTTTTTTTTTTTTGCTATTTTACTTTATTTTTATCTACTTTTTATATTTTACATATTATGGCTGGCTCAGTCTGCTCTGGGGGTGGGGCTGGCACAGCTTGTGATGCCGGGGATTGAACCATGGTCCCTACAGTTGCCTAAGCTTTCCTAATGAGGCACTTTAGACCACTGAGCCATCTCACTGGCCCCAGAATTGCATTATTTTAGGTTACATTTTATTTTATATTTTTAGAACCGGGGATTGAACTCAGACCCTTATGCTTACCAGGCAAGTGCTTATTCTACTGAGCTATCTCCTCAGCCCCTAACGCATTGCTTTAAATAAATATTTGAGAAGGAAAAGGAAACAAAACCACTTCTTGAACTGATAACTCAGTCTCAACTACAGTCCAGAATGCCTTTTCAGAAGTTAAATCTGTCTGATCCACAATAATATCCTAAATTATATCATCTAATTTGTGTTATTCTGTTGTGTCTTTCTTAAAGAGACAAAGAGAAGCACACGGCACAACATAGGACTTTACTAGAAAAGTAGGATCAAAACTAGAAGTTCATACCTATATATTACCTATAATACATAAACACTGCAAACTGATTCACGGAATTCAGAATGTGCTACCTGTGGGTTTCCAGTGCTCCATAAGTTTTTAGATGCTACAGTTACTGGTAGAAGTGGGGAAGAGGAAAACAGCTAACAACTGAAAGGTATTTATTTACACCTTTGCAAGTCTCTTTGTGGTACAATGGCATTAGCAGGAGTGACAGGAACAAGCTATGGACCATTTATTTAGGTTATCTAGAGAACTTCAATCTCACTTGGATCATGGAGATTATTCCCTGGGAATTGGGACTCAAGTAATAGGCCTTATCTGTACACCTGGAGTCCAGAGATAAGAGTTTAAATCCAGCTGAAATTAGAAACAGCAGAATTAACTGGATATGAGATTGTAAACCTTTTGCTTCAAATTGCAATATACTTCTGGATAGCAGTTCCTGTCCATCCTGATGGCATTTTGGCTCTGAGAGTCAAAGCAACAGACAAACATTAGTATCAGTGAGGACCTTTGGACAGGATGTGTGGATTCAGCCCTGCATGATACTGTATATACTTTATATCGATCTTATGATCCTTTTTAAGTTTCCACCCCATCAACATCTTTATTTTCAAAAAGATAAATAGAAAAAATATGTAAAAGGCCAGTAAGTTAAAAATATTTGAGAGAGTTTTATGTAAAATTTGAATGTTTATATCTAATAAAGATGTCAGGAAAAAATGTTACGGAAATAAAGCAGCAGCCAGAGATGACAATGCTATTCTATTATTTGCATATAATTATTTATCACATCTGTATTGCACAAATAATTGCATCTGTCAAAAATGTAATGTGTCCAACACTTCTTCACTTCATAGCATCATAAGAACAAAATAATGAAGCATAGAATTAAGATTGGCATAGGCTTATGGTCAAAGGGGAACTTACTTATATATGAAGCCAGTACTTTTCTGTTCTGTTTGGATAATAACCATATGACATCAATGCTTCTATGTTTTTTCATCAAGACAAATATTATTACTGAAACCATTAGTAAGTGAAATTATATGATCTTTGTTTTACTAATATACACACATACAGAGAAATGTGCATGTGAGGAAAAGATTTAAGTGTCTCTGAATTTTTGTATTTTTGATCAAACTGAATACCTAGACTCTCTGACCTGAAAGATGTAGGAAAGCAGATTCTCAATGCGTGCAGGGAACTAAGAGCATATTAAACTCTGTGATGATGATTTTAATGAAAAATTGTTGAGAAATCATTTCAAAAGATTCCTTATAAGTCCTTTAGGATCTCAGTCCCATACTCCAAATTTTCTACAGCGCAATAATTCTAGCTGAACAATGAATGCCATATGGTACTATTATAATTATGAGACTTTAGATTTTGAGTTAAAATGTATTTATAAACTGAATAAAAGAAGCATGAATCCTTTTTGCAGACTATATTGAAACCACTGGATTGCTCCTATTTTTATTCTAATTTATGTTGTCTTAAGAAGTTGTATATTATAAAGAGCATTAAGTTACTTTTATTGCTAAAATATATTGTTATATTATTTAATTTTAATAACATACCTGTTTTTATGTCATAGCAAAATTTGTTTAGTCTTAATCCCTATCATAACTTCAAACAATTTCATAATCATGTAACATTAACTGCCACATAATAAGTAAATGTAGCAAGTAATAAATCCTTCGCAGAATGGGATAATATTTTTAGTAAGATATATGTTATGAATGTTATTTCAGTAAGTCCCAGGAAAAATAGCATGGCTATTGAAAGTGAAGTCACATAATTTCTTAATTAAAAATCTGTGTTATAATGGCAATTGTAAGTATTTAGGAAATGTAAGGGGCATACCTGTGTGACATAATTGTCTAGTAGGGCAAAGACCATGGCATTCACCTTTTGAAGTTCACTATGGGTCTTTAAATGCCATAGTAAATCTTAGGGTCTAGCATTTTCAAAATCTGGAGCACAGGAGAAAAACACATTCATTATTTCTGTCATACTGGAAAGAAATGTCAGTTCTGGCCATATTGTATGCCTTTCTGGCTTCTTCATGTCGTGTTACACTGTCCTATATCATGGATAACTTTTATCTCTGAAAAAATCAGCATCTTGTTGTCTTTTAGTGTGACATTTGGATAGTTGCATTATAAAATAGTGTGGATAAACCTTCTGTGATGTCCTATATTCATAAAAATGAAACAGACACAGAAACATTTACCTCCTCAGTGAGTTGTTATCACCTAATGTATTTGCTTTATATTTAGCTCTCTAATTTTTGCCACTAAGAAAATGTTAATTCAGTCTGGATGTTAGATTATGAAATTGTGAATATTGAAGCTACAGAATACGTGCTTTCAGTGCTTATTATGAGATGTTTTATTTGAGAAATTAATTTTATCTGGCAAACTAAATGATAGCTGTGTCTAAAATGTGAATATTTTTACTTTTTATTGCAATGTAGTAATAAAATGCAGAAAGTACCTGAAGTTTATTGTGGCCTTTCTAGGAATAAATTCTTAGACACACACATACACATGCACATATGGACACAATTGCAAACACTTCAGCATTTTCAGGCTAACTTGTACAATTTAAGAGATCATCAACTTACTTACTATTTAAGAAAATGGCAGCTTTCAACTGTCCTTCTGACAAAGTCCTTCTATCTAGAACATATAAAGAATTTTTAAAAACCAGGCCCCCAAAACTGAAAGACACAATCCAAAATGGGTATCTGAGATGAATACACACTTTTCAGATGAAGAAATACAAATGGCAAATGAATATATGAGAAAATGTTCATCATCATTGGTCATTTGAAAGATGAAAATTAATACAGTACTGACATTCCATTTCACCCCAGAAAGAATGGTTATCATCAAGAAGTCTACCAAGGTGGTAGGAGGAAAAAGGAAACCTTCTCCATTGTTGGTGGGAGTATAGAACAGTACAACCTCAATGGCAATCAGTGTGAAGATTTCTCAAAAAGCTAGGATAAGGGATCCTATTCAACACAGCTATTCCCCTCCCCCTGGGTATTTTTCCAGGAGAAGTGAAAACATCATGCCATAGCTTGTATGTGCACCCATGTTTATAGAACACAAGTAGTCATAGTTAAATCTGAAACAACCCAAATGCCCTTCAACTGAGGAATAGATAAAGAAGATGTGGTATTTTTACAAAATTGAGTATTTGTCACTTAGGTATAAAAAGGTAAATTTGAGGCTTTTATGGGTAAATGGGTGCCACTAGATACCACACTCTTAATTCAGATAAATCAGACCTGCACATACAAGCATTGTATTTTCTCATTAGTGTAAGAACCTTAAAGAATAAATAAAATCTAAAGGGTACAATAGATACTGTGAAAGGGGAATGAGCCTGCTCAAAAGGAGGGAATTACTAGATGAGAGGGATAGAAGAGGGAGGTGGTGAAAGAGATATATTTATATGTATGTATGTATGTATGTATGTATGTATGAGGACTTAGGCCATTGTACAGTAGGTTTCTGCTGGTCTATGGAAAGGAGCAGTTAATTCTTATATATTCATCTTTTTTTACTTTTCCTCTTTCTCTCTTTCTTAATTTCTTATAGCTCTTTTTCTTTCCTTCTTTTTCTAATTATGCATGCATATATCTAGAAATCTGAACAACTAAAAAGATAACACTATGTAATACACACTGTCAAATTCATATTTTATTTATTGAAATTAACTTCTAACTTGCCCTATCAACTTTGTTGATTCCTTCCAGTCCCTGGGTGATATTAATCAACTTATTGGCACTACATATTGACCTGTCATGTATATCATTTCATATAAATGTTATATGTGGTTTTTCATAACTAACTTGGTTCACATGGCATGTTTCATGGTTCTTCCATATATGAAGCATTTTAGTACTTTTTTGCTTTTTATTGCCAAATAATGTTCCATTATACAGGTATAAAGCATTTTGATGAACACTTGTTTCTATAATATAACCTGTATGAATAATAGTGATGCGATCACCTATGTTCAAGTTTTTGAGCGCACTTACAACATTTTCTTTTCTCTAGATGATGATCATATGGCTATATTGGTTTGAGATATGGCAAATTTTTCAAAAGTGGCTGCACCATTTTGTATTTCTGAAGCTGAGAATGGGGATTGTAATTTATCGACATTCTTGTCTGTAGTCCTGTGATATTTGTTTCTTTCTTTGTCTTTTTGAGACAGGCCCTCACTACGTAGTTCAGGCTAGCCTTGAATTCATTTTGTAGTCCAGGTTGGTCTCAAACTCACAAGGATCCTCATGGCTCAGTCTCCTGAGTGTTGGGATTATAAGTGTGCACCACCGCTCCGTTTATGTGTTTTGTTTGTTTGTTTGTTTTGTTTAACTCTCACTGTCCTGTATCTCATAATTTTGATTTCTTTTTTCCTAATAAGATAGCTCTTCCTTTCTGAGTAGCTGCTGGACTACTTTATATCTTCTCTGGAAAAAGGTCTACAAAATCATTTACGTGTTTTAATTGGGTTGCACTTTTGTTGTAGTCTGGGCTACTACTGAATTTTGTGTTCTACCCCCTTCTTCAATTTTTCCGTCTCCTCCCATCTCTGTATTTTATTCTTTTTCCTTCAGCTTCAAGGATTATTAGAGTTCCTGGATAGCAAACTGAGAAACCTGTAATGTGCTTAATCCACTTGCATTATTATTGTGTAGCACAGTTTAATGTCTATGCACTGAGTGACAGACCGTGCTTCACTCTACAGTGAGTCATTGCTGGTACAGAGGAAGTGGTATTTCTAAACCAAATTTCAGCACAAAAATAAAGTTTTAATCTGGAGCTGCTCCAGCTCTATTTTCATAAAGTCTCAGTATACTCATCTCGTTTATTAAAACTGTTTTCTTAGGGATGTTTCTGATATTAGTCTGTATTTTGATACCCTAATGTGATTTTAGTCATTATGTTTCAACCAAGGGTATTTCCAGTGGCATCATTTTTTAAATATTATTGAATAAGAGTTTTTCCAAGGTGAAAGAGAAATGAAACTGAATTTAAAATTTAAAAAAACAATCAAATGAACAGAATCTGACTTTCTTTGTGGATCTATTTGCCATGCCTGGGCCCACATCAGTGGTGATCTGAGCAGTGGGAACCTTTGGAATCCTAGAAAAATGGATTCTTAGGTGAAGTAAGTGTAGCCAAGTGTGTAACTGGACATTCCATGACATTATTTCCATGCTATAGTTCTTCTTTCTGTCCTAGAATTTTCATGGTTTTAACTTGCTTTATGCAAATGTTCATCTATTTAATTCACCAAATGTGAATTATGCACTTATTTTATATCTGCCAGTGGACCAGCTGCTGAGATTCAGAGAAAAGAGGTCTTTCTTTTTGGGACCTTACATTCTTGCAGAAAAGACAAACTGATAACATTTTATCATTTATATATTAATTGTAACTAAAATGCAGACACATGCTGCAAAGGAGTCTGTAATGTCTTTTCCAGATGCTTGGCATGATTTATTTTAATGCACACAGCTTCTTCATAAGACAGTGACCTTAGTCCAGGGGTTTGGTCCTAATCCTGATTTTGGTTGACCGTGGGCTTATCTGTTGAAAAATATAGAAAATATTTCAGTGTTTGTGATACATTGCACTGATATTACTGCTATGATAACAGCCAATCATTTTACTCTCTGATCTGATTCTTTTTTTCTTCTCCATTGGTGCAAAAATTGCTCCCTAAAAAAGTACACACAGTATTGCTTGGTTCTTTCTATACTTGAAATGATATATTTGTTTGCTCACTTGTTTCTGTCCCTACCTTTTCAAAATAATCAGATCTAGTATCATAAAGAGTCCACTCACACGCAGAGGCTCTAGTTTTTGAAGTGCCCAAACGAGTTACAAGCTTATTAAAAACTTAAGATGGTTGAGAGCTAGCTCAGGTAACCTAATTAAAAACATCAAAATGAATGCATCTCCAAAGGGTCATGTATAAGCAGGATAATAAATTGTAAGAAAATTTGATGTAGTACTAGTTCATTCTTTATTGTTTGACTGAAATAATTCTTAAGATGATATTAAGAGCTTGGGGTCAGGGAGATAGTTTAGTATGATAAGTGCTTGCCTGGCAAGTGCAAGGTCCTGAGTTCGATCACCAATACCACCAAAAAAAAAAAAAAAAA
>PVJA010015929.1:0-44414 GCA_004027025.1 Myocastor coypus | reverse complement strand
TGATCTCAGTTGCTCTATAAGTTTCTGCACTTGTGTGTCTGCCTCAGATGCTACCCATTCAGAGGTTTCATCTGTATAATTCTCATTTTCTTCCATGATAGTGTCTTCTGTATTTGGTTTGGGTGGGCACGGGTCCTAAGATTGCCTCCTACTCCTTGTTGTTATCATTTTGTATGGAAGCGACCTCTGCACTTTGGTGGTGTTATGCTGTGACTATGGGCGTTTGGTCTGGAGACTCCGAGGTGCTTCTTCTACAGAGGTTCCTGACTCTTGTGTTGGGGCTCTGGATGCTAGCTTTTGTGAATCTTGGCGGATGTGGTCTGTAGGTGGAGGTGGAGCTTTGGGACTGAGTAGTCCTGGTAGGCTCGTGGACCAGATCGGTTGATGGGTTCGGTGCTGGAGCTTGGGCTGGAGGGCTTCAAAAAAGAAAAAAAGGGGGGGCGGGGCGGGGAAAGGGA
The DNA here is from genome assembly GCA_004027025.1 of Myocastor coypus. Lineage (NCBI taxonomy): Eukaryota > Metazoa > Chordata > Mammalia > Rodentia > Myocastoridae > Myocastor > Myocastor coypus. The sequence continues at coordinate 43,956 of PVJA010015929.1, read as the reverse complement.
AGGCAGGCCAAGTATCCTGAGCCAGCCGTCGTACAGGCTCAGCTCTCAGCGGTGTGATTTGGGTCTGGGCTGGAACAGGAAGTTAGTCGCGGGAACGCAGAGGCGGGGCAGAGGGGTGCAGGGGCTTACCCGCGGCTTGTGCGCAGGCTCAGCTCCCAGCCACACACACGTTTTTGAGTCAGTATTTTTGATAAACATTGTATAGCAGAATATTATAATTAAAAAATTGATATTTTAGGTTTTAATTTGTGTATCTGCCATACCTCCCTGTTGAAAAAAACCTATATCATTATGAATAATGAATACATATGCTTGCTTAAAGACATGCACAGGTGGGATGATGTGAGGACCGTCACAGGGTGGTTTTCTGAGAGAATAAATAGGTACACTCAGAAGAACACAGTGGAATATTGGCTTCCTTGGAAATATAGCATCATTTACCTAGATATTCATTTTCTGGAAGTGTTTAAGTATATGTTTCTAATTTAGCAAAAGAAAGAAACATTCATTGTAGACATTTTAGAAAAGAAAGTACTGCAGTGTAAGAAGGAAAAAATTTAGTCAATATGATCAATTTATATTTTTAATAAAAGGCATAGTATATCCACTTGGAAGGTGACCAGGGACATACCGTCAAGCCCCTGTGTGATCAAACACTTCACTTCCTTATTCTATTTTAATCTTTAAATGATGATTATAGCTCCTTTTTAGCGGTGAGGAACTGAGGCTCCAAGAGGTATCAATGTGTCTGCTATCCCAGGGGTAATTCACTATATAGCTCTAACTCAGACCCTGGCTACATTTTTGAAAGCCCAAACTGGAGCTGGTGTAGTAGTGCTTTTCCATGCCAATAGTACATTATAAAATCTCATAGAAATTTCATATTTGGTTGCTCATACTCCACTCGCAAGTAGTTTGATTCAATTTTCCTGGAATGCCGCTCAGCTGGCATCATGCCAAGAGACCTCTCCGTGACAAGAGCAGCAGCTCACCAAAGCCCTCTTCCTTTGCCTGGGATCTAGGTCATAAGCTGTCTGCTCTTCACCAGTGTTTATGGTTCCAGTTAGAGAAACTGAATGTATTCATCCCTCATGTCAAATATATTGATGGTTCTGACAAGTTTAGTTTAAGACATGGCATCATAAGAAAACTTACTAAACTACTGATATAAATCCTGACCAAAAGTATTTACAGATAGATCCAGGATCAAAATAAGTCTCTGACTTCTATGGGCATTTTGAGGGTTGGGAGGGGTGCAGAGAAAGTTGTTGCTTTTCTTGTATTGAGATTTTCATGAAGTTCTGGCTTTATATTTCTATTCACATCAACAAAGACCAGATTAGTTTGTAGCAAAATGATTTCACACAAATAAGAATCAGAGGGAGTAAAGTAAGGGGTAACAGCTACTGAGGTTCAGAATAGCTTCTGGGTTGGTTTCTGACACAAAATCACGACCTTGTTCCTTCAGGCCTGTGCTCCTCAGCTAGCAGGTGTCACAGCAGTTAAGATCCACTTGGGGTTCTTGAGTTGCACCAGGGGAATCAGGTCTAGGAGCTGAAACTTAGTGATTCAAAACTACAACTTTGAATATTCTCTTTTCTTTTTTTTGTCTCTCTGATATAAATGTACATATGCGCATCAAATTTTGTTGATTATTTTTGTTGTACTTTTTCTTTATGAATACATGTCTGTCATTCATGTTTACATTCTTTGTGGGGAGTTGGCGCATGTGTGTAATTCGTGTCAGTTCCTGTTTTCTCTCCTTTCTTTTCCTTTCCTTTCTCTCCCTCTATCTTTTGACCCCTTTCCTTTTTTTCTGTATTTTGTCACTTCTCCTCATTTCCCCTTTCTTTTCTGGAGTAATTTCTGAAGAGTACAAAAGAATAATACTGAATAAAGAGGATTGGAGTTACAGATAATATACTTGCTATCAAGACACTTGGATTTTAATCTTTTACATTGCTAATAATTAGTGGTACAACTTTTATAGACATATATTTATTCTCTCAAAGCTATCAATACTGCATGGTATAATACAATTTAATATATATATATATATATATATTTTTTTTTTCTTTTAGAATTTTTAATTTTTTTTCTTGTTTCAGAACTTTTGTTTGTTTGTTTATTTATTTTTATGGCCGGCTTAGCCTGCCCTGAAGGCAGGGCTGGAGCAGCATGTGGTGCCGGGGATTGAACCACGGTCCCTGCAGCCGCCTAAGCTTTCCTAAGTAGGCTCTTTAGACCCCTGAGCCATCCTGCTGGGCCCCTGCAAATTTAATATATTTTGATCTTCCTGTTATATTCTTGGCAATGCTGCATTTGATGATACTACACTATATGAGTAATATGAAAAGATTGACTGTTCATTGTAATCTTTGAATAACATTTTCCCTGCAATGCAATGATATACACATGAGCATGCACCACACAAACATATATATATATGTGTGTGTGTGTGTGTGTGTGTGTGTGTGTGTGTGTATCATAAAGTATTACCTATTTTGAAGAAAGAAGTCAGGTACCATCCACGTGGTTTGAATTTAACATTTCCCAGTTGGAACATCAACCTAATTTAAATATCAGTCTTTTAGTGCCAAAAATCGAAACACACCTCAGCTGAGGAAGAAAAATATTATTTGAGGAAGTTGAGAGTATGTTGTATAAAATTAATAAAATTTTCCATAGAAAGTTTGCTCATAGAACCGAAAATCTAGTTTTAAAACTTCTAGGAAGATGAATACTGAGATTGAAGATGTGGACCAAAAAGCTAAGAGAACGTAAGAGGAGAAAGAGCAGAAAGTATTAGCTTGACACTGAAATTGACAAAGTGGCGGAGAAGCCACTGAAGCAGAAGTGCAGAGAGCAAAGAGGGAGTCTTACAGAGAACCAAAGGGAGTAAATGAAGGTGAGGCTGGGCTGAGCACAGGGGCCAACCTCCTTGCCTACATCTGAATTAGCTGGTGCCTGGCAACTGCAAAGGAACAGGAAATATCCCCAGGGCTGAACAGGAGTGCACGCTGACGCTGCAAGGGGCACACATGGCCCACAGAAATGTCAGTAGGAAGCAGAGCAATCATCCCGCTTCCCGCCAGCTCCTCAGCGCCTCCCCAGAGATTCAGCCTGGGAAAACTACAAAGGTCGCGGATATGAATCACATCTAGAAAACTTTAATCATATCTTCGTCACTCAAGATATGAACTAATTGCTTGCGAGAAAATAATCATCTTAGAATTCAAACTCATTTTAGAGCTGAAATAAATATTTTTGGAAGTATTTTGCAAAGCTTCTAGATTTTTTTTTTTTTTTTTTTTTTTTTTTTGTCTTTTTGAGACAGGGTCTCGCTATGCAGTTGAGGCTGGTCCTGAGCTCACTTTTGTAGCCCAGGCTGGCCTCGAACTCGCACCAATCCTCCTGCCTCAGCCTCTCGAGTGCTGGGATTACATGCGTGCGCCACCACGCCCGGCTAAAGCTTCTAGATTTTGTTGGAAACCAGTTTAAAACAAATCTTTGATCTGTTCTGTTATTCAGAGGAGTTGCAGTTGTTTTACTTTTCAACAAAAAAAACCATAATAAACTATGTGTGACCTTATTTTAAGTCCCTAAAAGAAACACACATGCATCAGAATGAAACACTTCAGACATCCATAAAAAATAGTAGAATAGCATTCTTGCTTAGTTATTCCTTTTAGTAGGCATGCGAGTGAGTTCCTTTGTAATGTAATATTTATGTGGTGAATGATAAAAATTAAAGTGCCCATGTTTTGCTATGTGAAATTCAATCGCTTATTTTTCATCCTAAGAAATATATTCAACTTTTACTTGCCAAAAATATTCTAATGCTAAAAATAATGTTCATTTGCTTCTGACAGTGTGCTGTGAAACAAAGAATGCAGTGGGATGATTCTGAAAGAAATGCTATTCTGGGGGCCTGGCAGGATGGCTTAGTGGTCTAAAGCGCCTGCTTGGGAAAGCTTAGGTGGCTTCAGGGACTGCGGTTCGATCCCTGGCAGCACATGCTGTGCCAGCCCTGCCCTTAGGGCAGGCTGAGCCGGCCATAAAAATAAATAGATAAGCAAACAAAAGTTCTGAAATAAGAAAAAAAAATTCTTAAAAAAAAGAAATGCTACTCTGAAAATTATTGGCAATATCACTAAAGAGATATTACTAGGCTAACTCAGTCTCCAACCTCATCTTGCATTAAATGAAAATAAGTCATCACATTGTTACAAAGTCAGGCATTTTATTATTTACCCTAGAGGCACTGGGGAATAGTGCTATTTTTTAACAGGCATAATAAATATGTGTAACTCAAGCAATATATCCACCAGTGCCTTAGCATTATCAGTTTCTACATGTGTAAATATACACATACATAGACAACAAATTAATACAATATAAGTCTTAAATTGCAGATGTATTTCAGGTCACCTATTATCAAAATTCAGTGTAGCCAAATTATTTCAAGCTATTACACATTTAAGAAAAGAGACCATCGAGAAATGCAATTTTCACTTGGCTATTGCGAAAACTGAGAGACTGGAGGTTGGTGCCAGAAACAAGTAAAGAGCCCCATGTGGCAGTGTGTGCCTATAACCCCAGGACATGAGAAGCTAAGACAGAAGCTTGCCACCAGTTTGCAGCCCCCTGGCTATGGAGGGAGTACAAGCCCAGCTTGAATTATAGGGTGAGACCTTCATGCAAAGAAAAAAAAAAAATTAAAAATTATGATTAATTTTATTGGCTAATAATATATTTTCCAAAATCAAGATACATCATCTTTCAATGGGATGAGTTTAAAAATGCAGAAGTATCTCTAAAATATATTTGAATTCTAGAGCATTCACTGTATAAAATACATCAAAATCGTTAAACAAAGAGACTGATAAATGAAATGTCAAATGTCATGTAATAAAATAATGGATGTAAGCTGGGCGTGGTGGCGCACGCCTGTAATCCCAGCACTCGGGAGGCTGAGGCAGGAGGATCAGTGCGAGTTCGAGACCAGCCTGGGCTACAAAAGTGAGCTCAAGGTCAGCCTGAACTGTAAAGCGAGACCTTGTCTCAAAAAAAAAAAAAAAAAAATGGATGTACACACAAATACATTTTAAAGTAAGTTACTCTACCCAGCCTACCCCCTTCTGTCTTGTTCCTGCATTCCTAATCTTGTCTCCACAGCTGAACACAAGTAATCAGTACCTAACTGTAGAAGTGAGTAACAAGTCACACAGAGACACACACACACCACACACACACACACACACACACACACACACACACACACACACACGAAATGATCAACATAAAAGAGTACACTTTGTAAGTTCTACACCTGGATATGTTCTTATTTAATTATTTCCTAATATGGAAGTTATAATATTTGCCTCTAAACCAAGAATTATATGGCATAGTTTTTTTTCTTTTTTTTTTTTCTGGCATAGTTTTAGTGTTAGAATGTTGAGGCCCTGAGAATTGTGAGCTCAAGTACACACTTCAAGGTATACTCAAGGCCATTGTGAGCTACATAGTCATCTTATCTCAAAAAAGAAACTCTAATTATATGTACATAATTATTTGTATTTTTAGGGAATGGTCTACAGAGTGTTCAGGGTCTCACTACTAGATCAGACTCCTAGTGATCTCCTGGTTTACAGCCTCCCAAGAGCTGGGATCACAGGAGCATGCCACCATGCTCAGTCTTAATTGCCTTCTCAGTGCGTCCCAAGGATGGGGCCAGCATGACAGGACCAGGGATTGAACCCCCAGTCATTGCCCCTGCCTGCAGTCACTTTAATCCACCAAGCTATTTGGCCAGCCCTCTAAATTGTTAAAAGACAGAAATGTAGACAAATGATTACATAAATGTGATGATTGTTAAAGTCCTTTAGAATGTTTCAAAATACTAGCTAGAAAAACACACATTTTCACAGTAACTTGCTAGGTAAAAAAAATTTAGATTCCTGGGAGAGATTGTGGATCCATTTTTATTTGGTCTTGTCTTGTAGATGCCTTGTACTAAAGGGACCCAGCAGTTAATTTTGAAAAAGAAACAGTGTGAAGGTGGCAGCAATGGATCTGACCCAGTTAAACTCAACTCTGATTCATCTGACCTCAAGTTGTGAGTTGGGGGGTGGGTCATTTGTTATCTCTGTTTCAATTTTTCACCTATAATGTACAGATAATAAATCATATATTATTATGAGAGGTTAATGCATTAGGAGTATATAGAAGCAAGCCTTACGCAATATTCAAATAAAGAGTCATTCATAGTGATTTCTAGAAAATTTAACAGACAAATTCACAAAGATTGTGGAGATACCAGCTACAATAGGTTAGTAGACTGAAGACCAAGAAGAATGAACCAGTCTAACCAATATTTAAACACTCTCAAAGGTGCTAAACTTGATTAAAAATTCATGTTCCAGAAAGACTTAATGAAGGCATTACTGATTTTCATAAGAAAATAGTAGAAATACACTCCTATATTTTAAAAAGTTCAGCTTTTCTATGTTTTTGAAAAATAAGATTCTCTAAAGAATTTTTTATGTTACCCATATTCTGATAAAAACTGGGTTTGAACCCCACTAGAGTGTTCTTCTACTCCTTAAATATGTTCATTAAAGGAGATGGTAGGTAATATAACTCAAACACAGTTGATTTGGTTAAGGAGCACAGTATGAAAAGAATTGGGCAAGAAAATGATCAACAGTGAGTGCTTGCTTCAGCAGCACAGGGAAGATGAGCATGGCTCCTGAGCAAGATGGCATGCAACTTTGTGAAACCTTCCAAACTTTTTAGGCTGGTATTTTTAAAAATTATTCATTTTAATGAGAAAAATAGCAATAAAAGAGTTTCAAAAGAGGATAATAGGACAATTGTAACAACTAATATAGTGTATATTGTTTTTGTAGTGGTTAGTTATAGGACAAAATGCAGACATTATATCTTGTCTATACAATATTAGTATAGACTTTTCTTCTCATTGAACTAATGGAAGGTAGCTATATAACCATCCTATGCTGTGTGTGTATGTGTGTTTATATATATATATATATATATGTATGTATATATATATATATATATATATATATATATCTCACTACAAAATGATCACTCATTTATATTCCCCTTTTTTATTTTGCTTTGTCAGCGATGGGTGTTCCACTGTTGTTAGAGAAATTGTATTTGGAGAAGTCTTTAAGGGGCCTTTTTTACTTCATGGAAGTTCAAATATTGTATGTACTTAAATTCAGCAAAATAACCCTATATAGTCCAATAGTCCATAATAGTAGTGGGTTATAAGCACATCTGGCAAATGTCTGAAGTGGTTTACTTGAACATTTTATAATCCAGCCTTATATAGCTCATACAGTTAAGCATATTAATATGGCATTACTTTTTTATATCTCATGGTTATACTTCTCTGCTAGATGGTTAAGACTAAGTTAAAGCAAGACCTATGTAAGTAAAGTTGTAACTTTTGTATCTGTCAAGTTCAGTCAAATCCTCCTCAAGATTTACTCTGAAAGCATGTACAGCACCTTGTAGATCTTTTGTCAGTGTCAGCCATCTGGATAAGTCATGGCCATTGCTTGACCAATTTGCTCTCTGTGAAAGGCCGAGAGAACGTTTTCTCTCTAGGTGATTCTCCTTAGGCACACTATACACCATCAGTCACTTTTGTCTGTGGCCCCATAATCTCCCTGACCAGAAAATTTGGGACACCACTGAATTATAAGATGCCATAGTAGAGGTTCTCTTATCCTGAGCATCCCTGACCTTGAAAAGTGAGGGCCAAAATATTGCCTATACTTGTAGCCTCTCTTTTTCTCTAACTTTTTTCTGCAAAGTTTAGTTGTTAAACATTCAAAAAAGAAGCTTGATGATAATATTATCCTGTAACAGGGGCAGTTGAGCTTAGCATCACTGTCTGTTTGCATAGCTAATGCCTTAAACATAAAGGGAACTGCTATTTTCCAGAAAGTATGGATATTCTAAACTTTAAATTCCTATAGAATGTCAAAAAAAAAATACACATTTGTACACAGAAATTTAGAAATCAAACCATATATAGCATTGTAGCAGGACAACCCTATAACTTTTTTTCTTATCTCTTGTCTTCTTTAATTACCTTTTTTTTGCAATCATTTACTTAGCATAGCAACAATTGATAGGACATTTGAATCAGGACACATCTACAAGGCCAAAATGACAGGTATTTCAAGCATAGTTTTAATATTACACATTGTTATCTTCATTTTAGTTGCTTACTTCACAGACATAGTGTTCCATATTTTAAAGAAAGGCTTGTATTAATATTTTTAGACAAGACACCATGTCTATACCTTGTCATCTGAATGACTAGTATAAAGACAATAATATACACTGTATTATTGTAACTTTCCTACAAAAATCACCAGTTATACTATTAAGAATTATGAATATTTTAAATAATCTCTTTCAGAATTTTAGATTGGGAATATTAAATACATCATGAATATTAAATAATATTTAAAGAACAAGCTTTTCAAGCAGATTATGATAAAGGGAGGGTATTCCATTTCTTTCTTTTTTTTTTTTTTTTTGTCTTTTTGAGTCAGGGTCTCACTATGCAGTTCAGGCTGGCCTTCAGCTTAGTTTTGTAGCCCAGGCTGGTCTCGAACTCACACTGATCCTCTTGCCTCAGCCTCCTGAATGCTGGGATTATAGGCATGCACCTCCACACCCGGATAAGGGAGGTATTCTAAAGAAGGAACTGTGGCTATAAAGTACAGAGTAAGGAGATTTGATTGTTCAAACAATATGAAGTGTTGAAATGCTCTGAAACTATATGTGCTTCTGTGTCATAGTTTAAAGACAGACAATGGGCAGCACATTCACATAGAATTGACCGAACTGGAAAATAATTCATTTAAGAAAATAATAGGGCTGGAGATACTTGGGAAATTGAAGTTGTGAAAGGGGGCAAGATTTAAGTGATATTGAAAAGCTAGAAGTGGTCTAACTTGATGCCAGTGAGGTAAGCAGTGTTGAAGTAAGGAGTATTTTTTTTTTTTTTTGAAGGAAAAAGGAAATGACACACCAAGTACTGAGACAACTTGAGACAGAGAGGAGTTTAAAAACAAGCTTGGATTTACTATTTCAAGCATGAGACCTTTTTCCTGGAACAAGGACACATCTTCTGTTAAGTCTAGAGTAATTTGGGATAGGCCAATATAGTTAGCTCAATATAAACACACACACACACACACACACACACACACACACACACACACACACACACACACCTGTACTTAACACCACTACTCCATAAAAGGCTTGTAAACTCTAATCTACATCTTGATACACAGAAGAAACTTCTTGGTAATGAATGTGTTAACTTAATGATAATAATTTAATTTAATTTCAGGAAATTCTGTCCAACAGACATATGATACCATAAAATCATCACTGAGTTTTCAGTATGAATATTCCAGTGAGAGAAAGAGGAAAGATAAGTAGAAGTCAATGTTCACGAAGTTGAAAATTTACATATGTGTGCTCCTGTAACAAAGTTATCCAAATTAGAGCTCTATAGTCAATCTGATTAAATTAAAAGCCATCATATTTGTATTTTTAACCCCAGGACAGCTTCCAGAAGGCCAGAAAGCCAGCAGACAAATAATAAAAATATGCAAAAAATTAAAGCTGTTTTAAATCAATTACTTGGTTCAACAGAAGGGTTAGGTAAGGAAAGATACAGGGCTTTGACATGACAGATCCTCTGTCATCTAATGGTTAGTAACTCATGCTAGGCCAGGGTTTCCTGCACTTATATTTACCTCAGTGCCCTTCTGACTTAAAGACATAGCATAGGTGATAGATTCAATTTTACCTTAGATAGAGATGATAACAAAGTTATATTAATAGACATCAACAGAAAAGAGGAATCTTATCAGGTATCTCCCCGCATCATGCCGAATGACAGGCACATGATAGAAATATGTCATTAAACCAAACATGGGTAGAGAATAAAGGAGATAGTGAAAGCATGTGTTTATTGATTCATTTAATAAAATGGCTGTTCTTGCAAATGCAAGCCCACCATCTAAAATAAAATACAGACTAAGAAACTGATGTGCTCACAGTATTATGCAAAGCTTCTACAAGTTACTGGTGCAACAGTTAGGCTCAATACTTCCTGAAATCAATGGAAGCATTATGGATGAGTCCTTCCTCTTTCTATAGTGGAGTTGTCACAGTAGTTTTGTGTCAGTTTTCTACTACTTGGTTCATGCAGCTAATCCATATTAGCCAATATCAGCTTCACGTAAAAGAACTGATAACTGTACTGAAGGCTTTTGTGTACAACAAGAAATGTGGGAAACAATTTTGTCTTTGACTAATAATAGTATTTGGAATAAAAAATAGAATTAAAATATGTAATTATAAATTTGATATTTCCCTTTTCCTGACTTACATTTCTGCACAATGGATATAGTATTAGTGAACATACATGTAGAAAATATTCATTATTTTGTATATATTTAAAGTTGTAAACGTGTATCTGATATTCTCAATAGTGATATATACTTACCAAGCATGAAACCTCCCTATATTCTTACATAAGAACCTGTTCAAACAAATTGTTCTATGTATTCCATGTAGCAGTTTGATATGTTTTTTACATAAAGTGCTCCTTTTTAAGTGAACTACTCCTCTTGGGAAACTAGGTAACATCTTGCCAATACGCAATATTGTAAAATGATTCTGGCCCCACTAGAAATATTAAAACAGTGGTATTTCATTTTTAGTAGATTCTTATAATTTAAAAGTTACATTGTTTTCATTACTACTTGTATAACTATTAAAACATTGGAGAAAAGTCATTAGCTATTATAAACATTGTTTACCATAATAATAACTCATCTTTCAGATGCTTCATACAAAATACTTAATTGCAAACAGATACATGAGACAGTGCTAATGATTAAACAAATTCACTATTCAAGAATTACAAATAAGAATAAATGACTATTAAATATGAGGATGTATAGTGGTAAAACTGTAAATGTACTGGGGCTTACTTTCTGTGGGGATACTTGGGAAAAAGGGTACTTCTTTTCAGAGTTTGTGCTAATTGGTCTCAACTGTGACCATTTATACTAGCTAATGCAATAGTGAATGCAAATATGTGTTTAAAAGTTCTAGATATGCTCTTGTATTTAATGCCAATACCAAATTGTAATGACACAGTGCCTGAATTAGAGGAGTTATTAATATTCTGACATTAGGTGTATAATTATTAATACACAACTTGCAGTGGCTGACCCTTATAAAGCTTTGTTTTGAATTTTAAAGCACAAAGACAGAACTGATCCCTCTCTAGAGAATTACATTTAGGAGGCTATGATCGTTAAGTTCTGAAAAATTGACTGTGTTGACTGTATATTTATAGTATAAAATGACCCATTTAATATATTGAGATATACGCAGTTCTTGCAAATGTCTATGCTTCCTTTCTATGCTGTTTCTTTATTGTGTACAGAATCAGAAGGTATCCATTCCATCAAAGATAGAACTTTTCTACAGATTGTGAGTTGAGGGTATTGGCAAAATCCTGATGATATATTAAGGATGTAATGCAAAAAGATGCATAGATGTCAGCCAAAAACTAAATGCCAGTGTTGAAAAATGTCACATAGGCACTTTCTAGAAACTGAGACTGTAAATTCTGCATATGAAAAAGTACTGTAGTGAGCGTAGCTGTTAACCATCAGTTTGTCAGCAAGTAATAAGCATATGTTTGAGTGGCCCTTGGGTATGACAATGCTATTGATCCAACATCAGTAGGGCGTGCTCTTGGAGCTGTTTGGACTAAAAGGGATGATGGATATGGGCTGATCCACCTGAACTTCTTCATGAAAATCTGTTACTATTGAGAATCAAATTTCCCTCCCCAAATGAATCTGTTAACTTGAAATAACCTGTTCCAAAGGATTGTACCTAATCACCCTGATCTGCATCAGGAGGTATGATAGAAAGTATAGCCTTAATTTAAAATCATATACCCTAAGTGTGTTTTAACATGTTATAGAAACAATTGTTCAAAGGAAGAAGATCCATTTATATAGGTCAAATAATGCACATTTAGGCAGCTTAAGAAGCGATACACTAGTCTCTTGCTAATTTATGGTTCGACTCTCCCAGACTCACTGTTTTATGGGTTTTCAAAAATATAAATCTAAATTATTTATCACAATTTTTTTTACTCTATTGCAAGATTTTGCAGTACCAAATAGTGTGTGTGTGTGTGTATATATATATATATATATATATATATATATATATATATATATGTATATACATAGGTTTGTGAGCTTAGAAAGTGGTAAATAGCACTGAAAGTGTTTCCAAAAGTGTGGCAAAGATTTATAATAGTGATATTCCAATAAATCCCTGTACAATGTGATAAAAGTAGTTACACATTTTTATTTTTATTATTTTTTTTTGTTTTTGTCTTTTTGAGACAGGGTCTCGCCATGCAGTTGAGGCTGGCCTTGAGCTCACTTTTGTAGCCCAGGCTGGTCTCGAACTCGCATCGATCCTCCTGCCTCAGCCTCCTGAGTGCTGGGATGATAGTCGTGCACCACCACGCCCGGCGTAGTTATACATTTTTATACAGACATTTAGAAATCTAACTATATACGAAGGTGTAGCTGGTCAATCCTAAGGCACTTTTCCTAGTCTCTTACTCTCATTTGATACCTTTTTTTTTGTTTTCTTGTAAATCAATCATTTACTTGAAAGAGAGTATAGTAATAAATGAAATTACATTAGAAGCGCACCAATCTAAAAGGCAACAATGACAGCCATTCGAAGCATAATTTTATTCTTATCCATTGCTATCCTCAGTGTGTAAAAGATTTTGGTGGTTCTTAATGCAATTATCTAATTCATCCTATGGATACAAGTGCATGTTTTTTTTTTCCTGTAATGTTTCCTATCTTTTGTGTTTGCAGTCACTTCATTGTTTAACGCTTAAGTCCTTGGTTTTCATCCAGTTGTGTTATGTCTTTCCATTTTTATTTCTTTTTTTGAGTTTTTACTCTAGGGAGGCCATACAGTATTTACACATGTGTATCAATGATTGATGGAAAATACTGATTCCAAGTTAAGTGTAAGGTGTTTGATATTCAGAAAGACAGTGATATTAAGCTCAAGTACCTATGTTATAGAGTAATAGTACCATGAAGCTTCTCTTCTGGAGGGCTAAGAATGTAAGTTTATAGGCATAAAATTAGAGAAAAAAGGCCGCAAGGATTTTCAATATTTTGGCCCTAGCCCTTCAAGGTCAGTGAGAACTCAGGACATAAGAGAACCTGTGCTGTAATGTCCTATAACTCAGTGATTTCCCAAATTCTCTGTTCAAAGACATTATGGAACCACAGAGGAAAGGGATAGATGAAGTATAGTGTGCCTAAGGAGATTGACCTAGAGAGAAAACGTTCTCTCGGCCTTTCACAGAGAGCAAATTGGTCAAGCAATGGCCATGACTTATCCAAATGGTTGACACTGACAACAGTTCTACAAAGCATTGCACATAGTTTCAAAGTAAATTCTGAGGGGATTTGACTGATCTTGGGTGATACAAAATTTACATGTTTTGTTATACAGGTCTTGCTTTAATGTCCCTTAACCACCCAGCAGAAAAGTTTAACTACGAGGCATAAAATGTAAAGCTAGATTAGTATGCTGAGCTGTAAAAGTCTTAAATCAACAGCTTCCAACATTGCCAGTTCTGCCAATAATACATTGTGATTATGGAACACTGGACTGTATATACAACTATTTTCTTTTAGTTCAGAGAGAAGAAATTTTTTGTACCAACAGTGATTAGAAAAAGTATCATGTCTACATCTTGTGCTCCATTTAACTACTATAAGAACAATAATATGCATTGTATAAATTATTGGGAATATACTACTATAGTGTTTTTGAAAATGTAACAGTTATTTCTTATTAAAAGAAAAAAAAAGCTTGTACTAATATTTTTTAGACAAGTTATCAGTTCTGCATCCGGTCCTCTGAATAATTACTATGAAGACAACAATATGCATGATATTAATCATTGCAACCATCGTACTAACTTGTTTTGAAACTGTTTCATTGCTATTTTATATTTTTCTCATCAAAATGAAAAAAAAAAAAAGAAAAAACCTACTGACAAAGAAAAACAATATAAGTGTGGGAAGTATTTATAAAGGGTTATATGTATGTACCATCACTACTTCACTGAGTTCTGCTTTTCATGGGGTATATGGAATGTAACCTGTGCAATAAATAAGAGACTATTGTATTTACTCATCCACCTATTTTACTTTCATTTGGGATACTATACTATAATTGTATGGCTGGATCAGGGGCCATATGCTATAATAAGATTAGTATTTTAAGTGGTTATGTCAAAGTTGCAGATAGAGGAGCTTGTTAGATTTAATTTTGGATTCCAACACAGTATAGTGAGCATATTATTCATTGGGCCGGATCTTCATCATCAGTAAGATAACACAACAAAATATAATCTTAATTTCATGATGCATGTCTATAATCCTAGCACTTGGGTGCCAGAGGCAGGAGGACTGCAAATTTGAGGCCTTGAGGCTGGTGTATTATGGGATACATAGTGATAATGAGTTTAAGTCCAGCCTGAATTATATAGAGAGACCCTGTCTCAGAAATACAAATGAGAGAGAGGGAGCAGGGAGGCAGGGAGTGAGGGAAAGAGAGCAAAGGAAAGTAGAGAAGTGGAGTGGAGAGGAGAGGAGAGGAGAGAATTCTTATATGTCTTGTTGAAGAGATAATCCTTATATCTCTTGTTGAAAGGACTAAGAGATACTCTGATTTATAGAAGGCATGAGAAAGTTATAGTTCACTAACTCGTTCATTCAGTGGAATTTACTGCTGCCTCCTTTTCTTCTAAGCACTAGGCCAGACACTCTGTATATACTTGTGGTGAGCCACATAGACGTGCTCACTGCTGTCTCTTAGGATCCCCCTTCTCATTCTGTATGTTCAATTTTTGTATTTCTTTATCCTGTAACATTCGATGTTGCTTGTCCATCCATATGACAGTAATGAGAAAACCATGCACAGATACAGTTATCATAGTATATGTCAGTAAATTCAAAGCAAAAATGTTGACAAATCATTTCTTTTTGGTTAAGAAGATTTCAATCCTAAAATACTATCATCTATAATTGAATGGCTAGAGGAACTTCTTTTCTAAACATATTTCTGCTCTTGTCAACATAGTCATGGTATCTATGAATTTAATGAAAGATGTTCACAATTCTTATTACCATATAATTATCAGGATTAATGGCAACATGTGATACTAGAGAACATAAGACCCCCAATATATTTTCTCTTAATCTTAAAAATTTGTTCATATAATAAGTAATTTTAGCTTTAGTAACAAATCCAAAAAATAGCACATCAAAATATTTGCATGAAGTATGTACCAGAAGATTCACACATTAACTATTTAATAGTCACTGCAACTTCGTAAGTTAAATACCAGACAAATTTGAGAAAGAGGAAGTGACTGAGTATAAGTAACATTTTTTAGTCAGAACTAGCAAATGACAGGGCTCAGATTCAAGCACCCTCTTCAAAATTTCTAAAATCCTATCCACTCCAGTAGAGAAGCTTAGGCAAGCAGCAACAAATCCAGCTATTATATTTCCTATTCTTAGTGTGTATCGACATATTTTAATACAGCCATAATTAGAAATAAAGATGAAGTAGTGTGGTTCTCTGCTTTGTTACCACATGACAGGTACCAACTCTAACTACACCCTAAGTCTATCTGGATTCTTCCTCAGAAGGTTTAGGTTGATTTGTTTGATTGTTTTTCTCTGACTTCCAGTTAGGCCTACTTTCTCCTGCTGCTATAAGTGAACACAAACCTAGTAACTTAAAACATTTCTTATTTATGAGCTTATTTTTGAATGTCAGAGATCAATATGGGTTCCCCTGAACTGAAAATAACTGTCAGTAGAGGTGCATGACTTCCAGAAGCTTGAGAATTGAATATAACTTCTTGTCAATTTGAGCTTCTGGGGTCTTCCCGTGTGATTGGCCATTTTAAAAGCTATGACACTGACCTTGTATCACCCTTTTTTTTTTTTTTTTTAAATTATGGGCAGCTCAATCTGTCCTAGACATGGGGCTGGGGCAGCATGTGTTGCTGGGGATCAAGCTACAGTCACTGAGGTTGCCTAAGCTTGCCTAAGCAGGCCCTTTAGACCACTGGGGCATCTTGCCAGCCCTTGTATCACTCTCTTATGAGGACTCAGGTGATCCGTAAAATCACCCAGGATAATTTCCCAGTCTCAAACTTTTTAGCTTAACAAAACTTATAAAACTCCATTGGCTGACTAATCATTCAGAAAGCAGTTTAAAAACAGCATATTCACTGCTTCTAAAAGTAAGGGAGTCTGCACTTATATGGGCAATCTCCATGAAGTGTGTCATACCGAGGGTCCCTGAATCATCACCATGGCCTAGATGCTGTTTCCTTGACCTTTGTCTTCACCGCTCATCTTTCAGAGCTGGTTGAATGCAATTGGCTCCCAGTGACTTCCACAGGCTTCTCTTACCATCATGGCTGCTTCAAATAATCCATCTGACTCAGTCTTCTATACAATAAAAGCTCTCTGATGAGAAATAGTAAAGGTTACATAAAAAACTTTCAGTTTGTTTACAAGAATACACATTTTGAAGCCCATATTTATATAATCTTTTATTAATTACTTTTGCCAGTTTTACATACAATGAAAATTCTGACATCCACTCAACTCATTCCAGTGGCAGTGATAGTTTCTCTATGTCATGTAACCCCACATCACAAGATTCAAACTCAAAGCTTGCCTTTTCAATATTTTCTTCAGATATTTGTTTAAAATATAGTGGAATTAAAGTTGGATTTTTCAGTTGGGCACTGTGCCAAAAATGTCATTAATTTTATCCAATTTAGTCTTCAGAACCACTATCCAGATGCTCTGAATTCTGACTACTTCTAGAGCCCTATGTCCTAAAGTCCCTCTCAGTATTTCTCTAAGATACAAGAACCATGGCCTACCATATGCTGATCACATATTCCAGGAAGGATTTTGATCCTTCTGTCCCTTCAGAAGACATAAGATTTCCTTTTTCTTTTCTTTTTTTCTTTCTTTTTTTTTCCCAGAACTGGGGATCAAACTCAGGACCTTATACTTGCCAGGCAGGCAGCTGACATAAGATTTCTTTATCTTATTCAGAATTTTTCAAATATCTGTTCATGAGGGATTTCTAAGCCATTCCACTGACCCTCCTATCTTCTCACCACTTTTCTTTCAGAGCAGTTGGCACTAAAGCCATTCTTTATTCTTTTAAAATTTCTTTAGTCAATATATCCTTCATTCATATTGAGTACATATGTAATTCAGGAAATCTGGGCATAATATTTTATCACAAGTTCCTAGAAAGCCTAAGATATATTTGACAAACCAAAAATCCCTGATATTTTATCAAGTTTAAACGGCACTTCCGAGGTTATACTCACTCCAAATCATGTCTCACATCTTGTACCACACTTTCTTCTGTAATGTTGCTCAACCATTTTGCCTGTCTCTTTTTAATCTGAAAGTACAGTAAGTCAGAAATAATAAAAAAATGCTTACAGACATTGGATTAGATTACCTCAAAAACAAGCATGCCTATATCTTCTATATAAAATATAATATTGTGTGTTGCTAATCCTGATAGCATACATGTGCCTTGGTTTTCTTGTTTGGTCCCCTGACACCTGACTTCTAATACCTGCTGTCTTGGCAATACTAGGCTCAGTTCTCTATTGGTACTTTCTGGAGTAAAACCTATGCTCTCTCATGCCACTGCTCAGCAGCAAGAGCATCTTCCTGAGGAGAAGTCAGACAGTGGTAGCTTCACTGTCATCTAGAGAATCCATTTTAATTTTCCCGTTTCCCTGAGTCTTTGCTGTTTTCATTGACATTCTTCTCCAGGCAGCTCCCGGAACTTCTCATGCACGATCTGAAATCCATGAGCCTACCCCAAGCTTCCCATAATGCATTGCCAAGAGATCCTTGCAGTAGTCCCCAGATCCCTTCTCCTCATCCTCATGCATGTTTGCAATCCCTTCCTCTTGAGCGCAGGTTGAAACTAATATTTGCTTCTAACCAAGGAATTATTTTAAGGTGGTGGAATAGCTTTTTAAAATTGTGTAATAGAACATTGCAATTCATGTTGCTAATAGTTTTTCTCTGCATTGTGCATGAAGTGATTAACAATATTATGAGCTGCTCATGGAGCAGCTGTGCATGATACCTGATGACGTCTTCTGCACTCAGCAAAAATCAAAGCCTTTAGTCTGGCAGGCCACACACAGAACAAAATCATGCCAACAACTGAATGTATGTGATGCTGAGTCCTCCCCTAGTCAAGCCTCGAGATGCCTTGCAGGCAGGATACTGTATGATTGCAGCATCCTAATATCCATAAGCAATAGAAGGAGAAAAACCATGTCCAGACTTTTGAATCATAGAAACTGGGATAATAAATATGGATTTTTATAAATGGCTAAGGTTGTAACAAGTTATAATGAAAAAGAACTAATACAATTAAGAATTTCACATGTCCATGCCAAAATTCAAAATCCTATGATAATGAATAGTTCTCATGTATCTTTAAATAATCCCTATCAAGCCTTAACCTTCCACACGTATAGAGTTCAATATCTCCAAAATATACTCTTCCTATTTCTGCCAATACATAGCTTAGAATTCATGCAAATGAGCACTGTTTATTATCAGAGCAGGAAATACATCCTGTGACTAGCTTGTGTGGTAATTTTTGGTCTTCCAGCATACAGAGGAAGAATGCGGGATGTTGAAGAAAGCAAAATTCATCTATAATTTCTTGTCTGAATTAGTCTTTTCAATCTCTTTAGACAATCAGGATTCTTCTCCAATAAAGATATATTGCTACTTCTACTAGCCTAAAGCATTTGGTAAACTCTAGGGGAAAACACTCAGTAACACAAGATATATCCATTCTTGTATCCATTTCACTAGTTTTCTGAGCACTCAGTGCCACATATTTCATCTTATTTCATGTTTCATTGCACTCACAATTAAATCCTAAGCATGACTTTTTGGCATAGGTACCCTGTAGCTACAGCTTAAAAAATTCTTTGACATCTTCATAGCAGGTTTCCTCAATTTCACAGCTTTTTAATGTTGATACTTAAGCTTTCATTTTATTTTGTTAATGCTTCTCAAACATTAGAGCAAGTAACTCAATACTCATTGTACTTATCATTTGTATCATATCATTCAGATGGAGTGGCCACTGCATACTTGAAAGCACTGGTTTCACCTGTACTTCATTCCATCTCTCCATACCTGTGGAGGCGCAGAAGTTCAGCAGTTATCACTGTCCCATGCTGCATCAGCATCAGAAGTCCTAGCTATATTTTATTCTTGAATCCATTTCCAGAATTCCACTCATTAGTCTGTTTTCTCCTTATCTGCAATCAAAATTCTTAGCTTGGGTTTCCCCTGGAAATCAGAATTGGAAAAATAATAACATAAACCAGTGGAGTTTCGGTATTGATTACAGGGAATAACAATGAAGCTCTGGTGATTAGGATAGGGGAAAATCATTGAATTAGTCACAAGTGGGGTTGATCTACCTGGCAATTTCAAAGTTTTTCCCCGAATCTTAAGAGGGTATAGATTGATAAATTAACTCTCATCATTCATCACCAGGTACACATCCAGAGGTTGTTACATTCACCAAATTGCCTAATTGTCCATAAAAGCCTTCGAGTTCTGAGCACCACACTGTAGGTATTCATAACATATACTCATAAATGCTAGA
This sequence comes from Myocastor coypus, assembly GCA_004027025.1. NCBI lineage: Eukaryota > Metazoa > Chordata > Mammalia > Rodentia > Myocastoridae > Myocastor > Myocastor coypus. The sequence goes on along the minus strand of PVJA010015929.1, from coordinate 24,033 downwards.
GGAGGTGAAGGAAGGCCAGCTCCTAGGGGACAGGAGGTGTGATGCCATTGTGGTGGCTGGAAATGACGTGCCTGGGTCTTGCATTCTCTGTCATTCTCCATTTCAGACATCTGTTGTTGTTGCTCTATGTCTTCTGGCAGAGGAGGATGAGTACAACCTGATATCTCTAAATGTATTGATCAGGGCAGGGGAAATACCTCAGTAGAATAAGCGCTTGCCTGGTAGTGGCCAGAGTTCAATCCCTGGTCCTGAAAAAAAAAGCCTACATTTATTGATCAAACTTGATGTAGTTAGCTATTTGCAAAACCTATTTTAATTTCATGTTTTCTAGTCACTTCTATTTTCAGTTTATAGGGTTTATTTTTAAAGTAAGTTCGAATCATTTTGATGTTTGTCATTGTAATGATTTTGATGTGCTCTCCTCTCTAGCTAACAAATTACTGCACTACTACAGGTTTTCTGTTTGCTTTATTTTGACAAACTTTATTTATTTATTTATTTATTTATTTATTTATTTATTTATTTATTTATTTATTTATATTGTGGCCAGTTCAACCTGTCCTGGTGTTGGGGCTGGTGCAGCATATGTGCCAGGGATTGAACTGTGGTCTCTGTGCTTGTGTAAACTTGCTTAAACAGGCACTTTAGATGTCTGAGCTATCTTGCCAGCCCATGTTTTCTTTATTTGCTAATCTTAAATCATTTCACCTTGTGGGTTCATCCGTATTCATGTTAATAGCATCTATTTCTATAGATTTAAAGTCATATATATATATATATATATATATATATATATATATATATATTACAGGGTGTCCACGGTATCACTACACAGATCAGACTCATAGTAACTCTCCTGTTTTCAGCCTCCCACTCCCAAGCGCTGGGATTACAGGCACAAACATCCACACCCAGTCTCATTTGCCCTCTCAGAGTGTCCCAGGGGCAGAGCCAGCATGACATCACAGGAATGTAACCCAGGGTCCTAGTTCTGCTTTTGTAGGAGTTCAATCTGCTAAACTATCTGGCTAGCCCTACCAAACCAATTTTCTAATTTGATTGTTTATCCTATGACTAAACTTTGAAAATTTTGTTTATATTCTGTGTTAGTGATACTTTGTTATATTAGTGATTTCCAAATATTTTATCTCTGTATACAGCTTTAAAAAAACATTATAAAGGGCTATTTTACAGAGCAAAGATTTAATTCTTATGAGGCCTGTCTAATTTTTGCTTGTATGAACGGTGCAGTGTTTATTTTCAATTGTATTGTGTAAATAATCTGATACGTTACAGATGAGTTAGTACAAGAGCAAGTGGAGGAGACACATGCTTGATCTCCAAGAGGAAAGCAAGTTGGGCTTGAGCACAAGATTAGGAGAACTATACATGGCAGGCTTGAGGTAAATTCAGAGAGAAAAGTATGATAGCACTTCTTTAGGATAATTTGCAAGTGTGGAAACTCTTCCTAGTGCTAAGGTTCTTTAACAGATTACCTAGAGAACACAGATGTAGTGAAATTAAATATTCTAGGACAATTGCATGCCTCAGTTCTACCCAGGCCTTCACATACTTTCATCGTGCATTTCATGTTTATCTACCAGAGTTTGAGCCCCATGGCCCACTTAAGGCTATGATTGCATTTGTCAGAAGATTGGGTACAATTATAACTTTAGATTTTAGGTGTTCTCTCTTTTTGATTCTATGGAGAACTGACACAAGAGGTGCTACATTAGTTAATTTGTTTTAAAAAATGTGAAGTTTATTTTATTCTGACTCCTTTGTAATTGATTATGACAATTGTGAATTTTCTAATATTTCTCCCTTGCCAGCTGTTGCTCATGAAACCCACTGCTATTTTAGTGGTTATTTTAAGTAGTGTCCATTTGTGTCTAACAATTCAAGCTGCTGTCATGTGTGTAGTTTTGTCACTAAATTTGTTCACTATCAATAGGACACACAGTTTTTTATTAGAAAATAGAGTATACTTCCTAACTACATGGACAAAACAAATATCTAAATTCTGTGTTATATTCAAACTGATACAAAAATAGTACAGTAGCAGATGAGGATTATTATAGCACTTTGATTGAAGAATGAATCAGAAAAGAATTTGTCAAAAGCCCCAGTCTTTGATGGGAAGAAGGTTAATTGGACAAAACATTCTCAGTGTCACTGAATAATGAGTTATGTCTCTTTTGAAGCATCAAATATCAATTTTAGAATACTCAAACATATTTCAGATTATTGTTCTTTTGACTTATGTGCACAAATTTCATTTTTAGAAATGCTAGAGGCCGATTATTGTTGTAAAGCATAAAATAGACCCATATGACAGAACCATGTGTTGAACAGTTTTAAGAGACTGTGCAACCATCTTTTTCTAACTAGCAGTGGGCAGTATCAGAACCGGAAGTAGCAGTACATGTTATAAGCTCAACCTTTATATTACTGACATTATTCATAGCGTTTCAGAGTGGTGAGTCATATAAGTGAGCACAGGAGTGCCTGTAAGAATTTTCTGTTTGATTTTGAATTAAATAGTGTTTTGCCATTACAATATTTCTATATTGAACATTGCAGCAATTTCCTTCTGTGTTTTCAAAATATGTGGCGTGGATGTTGGAAAGTGAAATGTCCAATTTAAGTCTAGATAATTATTAGTTATGTGTCTTCTATTCCTTGCAGATATGAAAGCAAAGTGTGCTAGTAAGGAGAAATGGCCTGATGTTGTATAGAAATTCTAAGATAAATGTGTTTTATTTTATTATAAACCATATTTATTTCCATTTTTAATAACCCACAATTGCTAGGCATGGTGGCACGTATTGGTAATCTCAATAATCTGGAGGCTGAAGGAGGAAGGTCCCATGAGTTCAAGGCCAGGCTGTTCTATGTAGTGAGTTCACGCCTTGCATAAATTACATAGCAGTATCCTGTCTCAAAAAATAATGGAAAAGTAAAATATATACTTTATTTTCTTTACTACTTAATACATTATCTGAGACACTTTAGTTTCTTGGTAGTCATCTCAGGAGAGTTAGCAAGAAATAAGTACGGGGCTGGTGAGATAGCTCAGTGGACTAAGTGCCTGCTGTTACAAGCACAGGGGCCAGGGTTCACTCTCTGGTCCCACATGCCACCCAGCCCCTGCCTCAGGGGTGTACTGAGTCAGCGACTGAGCCTGAGCATGGTGGGGTATGCTTATAAACCCAGCAATGGGGAGGCTGAAAACAGGAAGGTCAGTATGAGTCCAAGTCTGAGCTGTGCAGTGAGACCCTGCACCAAATGTATAAAATTTAAAAAAAAAAGAGTATGAAATACCTTGCCTTATTTTGGAAATGAGGTTTGTCATAATAATTTTATAACTCAAAACATAGCTTTGTAAGTGCTTGTGCATGTTCAACGTCCTTGCAGTCATAAGCAAGTATGATAAGCTTCTTTTGTTAATATTCATTTATTAAATGGATAATTTTTTTTAAATAATAATTTTTAATTTTTATTATTTTTTTTCTTGTTTCAGAACTTTTGCTTGTTTGTTTGTTTTTTTATGGCCGGCTCAGCCTGCCCTGAGGGCAGGGCTGATGCAGCATGTGGTGCCGGGGATCGAACCGCGGTCCCTGCAGACGCCTAAGCTTTCCTAAGCAGGAGCTTCAGACCACTGAGCCATCCTGCCAGGCCCTTAAATGGATAATTTAACAAAATATAAAAAGTAGAAGGATGCATCAATAGAAGCAAAAGGCATGTGTAAGACACACTAAAGATTCAGGGTCAACCTTTCTTGCATTATTATCAGATAAAACAATGACAAGATATTTATGAAGAATTTTTGTAACCTTGCTCAGGATTTATGTGTGTCAGCAGGAAGTAAAAGAAGGTGTGCAAATCACCTGGGACCTAATATTGAGTAGCAGTAGATGAATGAAGACGTGTGGCTCAACGGCTTCCATCACTGCCAGTTTTGCCATAACTTACTGTGATTATGGAACACTAAATTATGTATATAACTACTTTCTCTTAGTTCAGTGAGGAGAAATTTTTTTGTATCAATAATGATTAGAAAAATTACGTCTACACTGTTCACTGTATAACTACTAGGAGGACAATGATATACATTGTAGCAAATATTGGAAATGTACTACTAACGCGTTTTGAAACTGCCCATTGTTAATTCTTATTAAATGCAATAAAAAAGAAGAAAATAGAAGAAAAAAAGAAACACAATGGAATAAAACATATAAAAAGAAAGAACACTACCAGCCCACACGAGTAGCATGGGAAGCATTCACAGCCCAGCTGCTGTGTTTCTGCAGCTTCAGTTCTGCAGTATGTCCTGTAACACATCATGCTGTGTGTTACAAATCTCCTCTCTAGTGGCCTGGAGTTTCTTTTTAAAGACAAGAGAAACAACACAAAGTATAATCAGCTTTAAAACTTAAAGGTTTTTCAAATCTCTGGAGGCTCTGAGTCGATGGAGGATTTAGTTTTGCCTATTAATAATTCTACTGATCATCATGATATAAACTGATGAGACAAACTCTTCTTTCTTTGAAATGTAAATGGCAATAAGAGCTTTAAAGTAGAGATAGCAAAGTGTTATTATGTCTCAATATGTAGCAAGAAAAATTTCTTTGCTAGTTAGCATATATTTTATGGAAGGATATGAAAATCTAAAGTATTTTCTTATGATACTATTTTAACTGCACAGTTTATTTTACCATATATATTTAATACTTTGACTTTCTTTTAAAGCAGAATTTCATAATATAAATTCAATTTATAAATTTTATAATTTTTCTTAACTAAACAAAGGGCAAACAAGTATAACTGAACCATAGTATTTTAAGTAAATTGAATTGCTTTACTAAAAAATCTCTCATTTCAGAGACACAATAGAAACAAAATGGGCAAGGTAAGAAACCTGCTCAGAGTGTCTTGTTTTTGCTTAAATCTAATTATCACTGAGTATTTACAAGCATTATGAATTATGAAGTGTCCACAAATTTGTCTCAGTCTGAAGGGACAGCAATCTAAAGTGAGACATGGAGCAACAGAAGAGTGAACTGAAAAGTCATAAAAGGGATTTGAAGAAATAACTGTGTTCCTCTAGAATTGCTTTATCTAATGATGCATCAACAGAAGCTCTTGCTATAGCCCCCTCCTCCAAATGTTGCTTTACAATTGTGTCAGGTTGCCATGTGCCATGACAAAAATGCATCAAGAGACTGAAATAAACGTGAGTCATGGAAGAAAGCATCAAAGGTGGAGCCACTAGGAAAGTAGTGGCAAGAATAAGAGAAGGAGAACAGCTGAACAGCCTTAGGCATTCAACCCTCGACACTGGAGCACTAGGTGTTTCTCTTGAGGAATAGGTAGTTAGCTTTGTATGCTATGAAGTTTACTATCATTTGCTGCGTACTTTGTGAGACCTGAATATGAAACTATTGAAACTCCCAGAAGTCTTCTGCATTCCTGTAAATGCTAGCATAAGTCCATTCTTCTGCCTTTGCTAAATAAGGTAACCTGAGAGTATTTTGTACCTTACTACACAAAGGGTTCTCCCCTATAAGGAAGTGGCCCAGACCAACTTAGAGAATAAACTCTGTATCTCCCCAGCCTGTGTTATTTTAAGTCTTCATTTTATGCAAAAATTGCTTTCTAAAGCATTGATAGAAAAGACCTTTACCAAAGAAATGGTTTTATTAATATAAAGTGAGGTGCTGGGTAGGTGCAAGCAGCCCTCAGAGCCTGGCTGTCTGAAGCAGCTGCACCTATAGTAACCCAGTGCCTCTGGATTCAGACCACACAGATCTGTGTGGGCTTTCACGGTGCAGCACTGGTCACTGTGTCGCAATTCAATGCAAAGTTTCAGAAATGGTCATTGTCTTTGCAAACAAATTGTGTGATGTGTTAAGCATCTAAAAAGCAATTATTTTATGCCAGGAATAGTAACCTTTGTTTTAAAATAGGTGCTCATAATAATATGTACAAATCATAGACAATAAATATTTCTAATTTGCATTTTAATTAATTTTTTCCTTGCTTTTAATAGTCCTATGAAGTTTACTTTTAAAATACTTCTGTATGTACACATCCACACATGTATCTACAGTGGGAAAAGCCATGCAGCAATAATGTTGCTTCATTTGGTCGTTTTATTCTGACAGGGTTCTGAGGATTATTACCCAAAAACATGAAAAGAGATAATGTCAGAAATGTTAACAGAGTATTATGCTATGATTTATCAATTTTGAACAGCCTTCTCAAAACAATAAAGGGACGTATATTAGCACAGAAAATAAAAGTAGCAATCTACCAAATGTCTTTAAATGAATTTTCAATAATTAAGGAAAATTTGAAATATAAGGCATTAATATATCAAAGTAGTGAATGTGTGAAGATTCAAATGGATGACAATTATTTTTACTACATTCATTAAACATTTATATTGACATTTTTAGGTAAAATTCTGAAAATAAATTATTTGTAAAAAATACTAAAAAACTTTCCTATACTAGATAGTAGAACATATTTTCACTATCATATAAAAGTAATGTTTGATTTTTATAGAGAAAAAGCCGATAAGTTAATGTTGAGAATTCAGGTTGTTGTTATGATTTGTGTATAGCTGTCCCGCCACAGTCTCATGTGATTAGAAAGGCTTTATGAGAGGTGGCTGAATCTAGAGGTTGTAGCTGGTTCATGGTTTAAGGCTAGAAATAAGGGTGCTGGGATTAGAGGTAGGTGATTATTGGATCCATCCACTGACAGGGCTGATACTGCCCTAAGACTCATAGAGGCACAGAAGACACTAATGTCTCTCTTTTGTTGCTTTTTCTATCTTCTGCCACCATGAAATGCTGCTTCTCTGATATTTGCTACCATGTCTTTGAGCCAGCTATGTATTGAAATCTCTACAAACAGAGCTGTTTTAGCATTGGGTGTCAGATATTTTGTCTCAGCAACAAAATAAGCAATGAAAACAGGATTTGGTACCAGAGAAGTAGTGTCCTTTCATTCACATTACCTGGCCATGTAGCTCAAGACCATTTGAAACTGCCTTGTTAGAATGGGAAGAGCTAGAAAACATTCAGAGATGCCAGGTGAAAATGAGGCCAAGAATGCCCTAGGCTGTTCTGTGTGGGAGAGGCTGGTTAGATCTCAGAAGACCAGAAGTCTGGTGGGAATCCTGTTGTTCACACTTGGCTCATGGTGTTTTTGCTGTGAATAGGGACTGCAATAGCTGCTGGACTCTATCACGTGTACTATGGTTTGACAGAAAGTTTCTTTGCAGTTTTCCCATGTTCAGACTGCCTAAAATTAACATTAAGGGTGGACAAATTAATCTAGCCGAAGAAATTTTAAGGCAGCCTAACATTGAAGCAGTGTTATGGCTATTGGTGGGGGCTTATCGCCAAAGTTAATAGGGAGAATCAAGAGCAAAAACCCAATGGAATGATTTAAGATTTTGTGAGTTCCAGGAAGGAAACTCCAAAAAAATTCTGGACAGCAAAGAGCAGAAGAGTCTCGGATTTCTCAAAAGAAACAAGAGAATGGAAAAGATGCCCTGAAGGCATCATAAAGGCAATAATTCTCAACTCTTTTCAGTCTCAAGATTGTAAAGATGAAAGATACTGCTTAATGGCTTTGCAAAGACTTTGCTTACAGAATGGAGGCAGCTAGACCATGTTACAGAATGGTGGAAGCCTGCAGAATTTTTTCATCAGGATTGGGTTTAGAGTGCTCAGATATCCAAGCGCTTGACCGGTGCCGCCAAGCAAAAGGGAAGCCTGACTACTGCTCCCACCAGCAGGAGACCTTGGCATCATGCACGCCCATGTGGTGTAACTTTGAGATGCATGCAGAGTGAAAGAGCTGTGGGGGCAAGAAGGCGTATAACTAGATTTCACAGGATGGCCTGGAAGGCCAGGAAGTGTGCCCCTGGGAGGGCAATGAATGAAGCTCTGAGTGTGAAGCCAAAATGCGGTGGAGACGGCAGATATTTCAGGATGTCAGAAATATAGATCATTTAAGAAAAACTACAGGAAGGGAGCAGAATGGGACCAAGATAGAAATCATGAGAGCTATCACCAGAGAAAATGTAATAGGGCAGAGCTACCCAAACACATTACAGTTTACACTGTAATGTAGATTACCTAGGATGCTGCACGTGACACTGCAAGACTTAATGTCAACCCTACTGGACTTTGTACTCATTTTTTTTATTAATTCTAATGAGAAAGAAATAACAATGAGACAATTTCATAACAGGTTAGTAGCACAATTACAATAATTAATACATTTCATATTGTTGTTTTCACAGTGCTGTTCAGAGTACAAGATGCAGACATGATGTCTTGTCTAACCACTATTAGTACAAATCCGTCTTCTCATTGAACTAAGAGAAAGTAGCTGTGAATGTAGTCCAATAGTCCATAATAGTCGTGGGTTATCAGCAGACCTCACAGTGTTGGAAGCTGTTTATTTGAGCCTTTTACAGCTCAGCATACTAATCCAGCTTTACATTTTATGCCTTGTGATTAAACTTTTCTGCTGGGTAGTTAAGATCTATATAACAAAAAAAATGTAACTTTTTTATATGACAATTTCATCAAATTCCCTCAGAATTTACCCTGACATGATGTACAGCATTCTGTAGATCTTTTGTCAGTGTCAGCCATCTGGATGAGACATGACCATTGCTTAGCCAATCTGCTCTCTCTGAAAGCCTGAGAGAATGTTTTCTGTCTAGGTGACTCTCCTTAGGCACACTATACATCATTGCTTCCTTTCTTCTGCAGCTGCATAATCTCCTTGAACAGAAAATTTGGGACAAAACTGCGTTACAGGCTATTATAATCTAGGTTCTTTTTATGTCCTGTGTCCTCACTGACCTTGAAGAGCTTGGGCCAAAATATTGGCTATCCTTATAGCTCTGTTTTTCTCTATTTTTTTGCTCTGCAAGCTTAAGTTTTTATCCCTCCAGGAGAGAAGCTTAATGATATTACCGTACAACATAGGCACTTGAGCTTAACATCATTATCTTTCTGAGTATCGAACACCTTAGACATAACATGGAATAGATATTTTCCATCAATATTTGATATTCTAAACTTTAAATCCTTATAGAACATGAAAATAATTATGTATTTTTACACAGAAATTTAGGAATTTAATTAGATACAAAATTTTAGCAGGACAATCCTATGGCATTTTTTTCTTGTCTCTTATTCTCTTTTTAAAAAACATTTACTTGAGACAGAGTATAGCAATAATTGATAAGATGTTAGAAGCAGTACACATTTAGAAAAACCACAATGATATGTATCCCAATTTTTTTTTTTTTTTTTTTTTTTTTTTTTTTTTTTTTTTTTTTTTTTTTTTTTTTGGTATTGCACACTGTCATCCTTAGGATAGTTGCTTATTCATAGATATCAGCATGTCTTAGTTACTTTTTACTCGTTGCTGGGACAAATACCGGACACTCAAAATGAAGGAAGGAAAGGTTTATTAGCTCACAGTTAGTGGAGGTTTCAGTCCATATTCAGCTGGCCCAAGGCTGAATAGAGCAGGACAGAGAGCATCCAGTTCATGGATGCAGAACAGCAACAAAATGGTGACAGAGGCAGCCAACCAAACACGGCAGCAGAGCAACAGCTCTAGTCTGTCTCTCTGTCTCTCTTTATATTCCTATCAAGCTCTCTGCCTTAGGATATCCACCCTAGGCCACACCCATAGTCCCAGCCCTACTCAGACCCATAATCTCATCAGTACTAAAACACATAATCCTAGTGACTCATGAGTCAAGTCCCAATCTATAGAAGTCCCCATCCAATGACTACATGAGGCATTGTGGGGACAATTAGACATAAACCATAACACAGCATATATGGTTAGTCAGATTGAGAATTCTACCAATTAACTCCTAGTTTCAAAAACCTATGGGAGATTCTTGGGACCATTGTCTAATTCATCCTGTGTTTTTAAGTGCATGACTTTGCTCATGCCGTGTTTTCTGGTTGCAGTCTTTCCATTGTTTAACCTTTAAGTTCTTGATTTCCATTCAACTGTGTTATACATTTACATTTTTATTTCTCCTTTTGAGTTGTTATACTAGGTAGACTATATGATATTTACACATGTAGGTCTGGGTCATTTCGTTCATGAGTATATCTTCAAGATGCATCCACTTATATGTGAAGGCTTCAAGTTTATTATTCTTTATAGCTGAGTAGTACTTCATTGTATAAAAACACCACATCTTTTTCACCCATTCTTCAAGAGATGGGCATTTTGGTTGTTTCCAAGATTTGGATATCATAAATTGTGTTGTTATAAGCACAGGTATACAAACATCACACTGATACGATGTTTTCCATTTTTTAGGGGAAAATTCTCAGTAGGGGAATAGCTGGATTGAATGGGATTCCCAGTGTTAGATTTTAAGGAGTCTCCACAATGATTTCCATAATGGCTGCACCAGTCTGCATTCCCACCAGCAGTGGAGAAGTGTTCCATTTTACTCACAGCCTCTCGAACATTTGTTATTGGTTGATTTCTTTATGATAGCCATTCTTTCTGGGGAGAGATGGTATTTCAGTGTTTTAATTTGCATTTCACGGATGGATGAAAAATGTGGAGCATTTTTTCATATATTTATTAGCTTCTAGAACAGTGGTTATCAACCTTTCTAATGGCATGACTCCGCAACACAGTTCTTCATGTTGCAGTGACCCCAAACCAAAAAATAATTTTGGTGACTACTTTAAAACTGTAATTCCAAATAAATAACATTTTCCGATGGCTTTAGGTGACCTCTGTGTTTTGGTCATTCGACCCCCACCAGGCTCGTGATCCACAGGTTAAGAACTTCTGTTCTAGAATTTCTCCCTCTGAGAAGTGTGTGTTCATCTCAGGTGCTCATTTCTGGATTTGGTCTTTAAATTTTGGGGCGCTAATGGTTTTGCATTATTTATAAATTCTTGATAGAAGATCTATGTCTGAGTGCTTATTTGTTAAGATTTTTTTTCAAAATTTATGGGTTGCCTTTTTTCTCTTTGGTAATTTCTTTTGACATTCAAAAGCATCTCAACAAGAGGAGGTCCCAGTTCTTGGCAGTTTGATTTTTGTTCATGAACTGTTTGCCTACCCCGATGTACTCAAGATTTCCTCTCACTTTCTCTTCCAGGAGATTTAGTGTTTCTGTTTTAATGCTTAGATCTTTAATCCATTTTTACTTTGGTTTAGTGCATGGAGATAGACCTGGGTCAAGTTTCAGTTTGGGGTATGTAGATGTACTCATTTTGGTCCCATATATTTATATGCCCTGTTTGAGACATTTGAAATGGAAATGTCTACCTTGTACTACTGAATGTTGGAAGTTTTTGAATTTTTTTCATTTATATAGGAACTCAGAGCTAAGGGTTTACCATGAATCTCACAGGAGAGTTTTTAGTTGAATTTTTTCAGATGCTGAAATTGTTAGGACTTAGCAGCTCTTTGAGATGGACAGAATGTCTGCTCCATAAAGGATATGCCTGAGACATTGGGGTACCAGGGGAGCAATGTTATAGTTTATGTCTAACTGTCCCTCAAAGTAACATGCAGCAATAGAGGTTTTTGAAAATAACTGAATCTACAGTTTTTGACTGATGCTTGGTTCAGTGCTAGGCTTAAGGATGAGTAATTGCTGGGTCAGTCCTCTGACCAGATTTGTACCACTCTAATCCTAGTAGATGGGGTTCAATATAAGGGATAGAAAATGTCTCACCTCTGTCATTTGTTGCTTTTATTGGTTCCTCTACCATGACCTCTTCACTTCTGTCATGTGCCACTCTGTCTTTGGGCTATCTATGGACTAAAACCTCTACAAACTCTGAGGTAAATAAACCTTCTTCCTTTAACTTTTGGGTTCATATATCTCATCTCAGCAATAAGAAAATTAAGTAAGACAATTGTAGAAATAGTTTCAGATGGATCACAGTATATACATGGCTCAGCTGTTGTTAAAATTACCCATATAGTGGTACTGTGGGCAAAATTTATTACACATATTAAAAAGTCAAACTTATATATTCCATAAAATTTATTGTAGATTAGATGAATTAGGTAACATTATAAAAATAAATATGTATTGAAAAAATAAAATATTATAAAACATATGTGTTATAGATTCTTCCTTAAAATAAGATACCCAGAAACTATAAAGTGTAATATAGACATCTGTGCATGCAGTGAAGATCTATTAATCAACCATTCTATATTTGCTCTTATTGAAGATGATTATAATCTTCTAGAGATATGTTATAGGATAAGCAAAAGTCGCTTTGCTGCATTAGGCAATATGTTTAGAGATGCGTCTCAGTGGAGACGGCATTTGAGCTGAGCTATGAATAGTAAACATAAATCCTTAGAAAGATTCAGAAAGGACCGTTTCAGAAAGGAAAACTAGCTACACTAAAGCCACTGTAAGTACAACCTTGAAAACCATGCAATGTGATGAGCAAAACAATAGTGAAGAGATGAGGTAGTTGATACATTGTGTCAACTTGAGGAAGCTTGGCTGCATCGGCTTGGCTGTTTCTAGGCTGTGAGAGTCCCATTCTGCAGGATGTGGAGAGCCTGCCCTGGGATGTGACTGGATCCACTCTAGGGCCAGACAGGCCACCCCAGAGTGACTCAGCACAAAAAGTATATAAAAAGAGTTGAAGAAGACTTTGTGTGATCAGCCCATCCCAGCCCTGGCTGCTTTCTCCCTGGCCCTGCCCTGCCCTGCTTCCTTGGAGAAGTCCTTCTCTTTGGAGGGTTTGATCTTGGCAGCCACGCCACTTCAGAGGAGCTCTGATCTCCACAGTAGAGTGTTGGTGCAGGATGTGGAAGAGGGAGGCTTGATGGATGCCACCACTGCTGCTCCTCCTCTGCTCTTCATTGTTTTTTGCTGCCAAGAATTGCTGTCATTTTCTTTGGAGCCAGTGGAGTATTAACTGAAACTTTCACAAACTGTGAGCTAAATAAACCTTTCCTTCCTTCATTTTGAGTGTCGGATATTTGTTCCAGCAATGAGTAAAAAGTAACTAAGACAGAATTTGGTACCAGAGGCGTGGGGTCTTTGCTGTGATTATACCTGACAATGTGGATTATCAGCTTTTGAGAATGGCTTACAGGAAGAGATAGGAAAGGTTCAGAGATGTCGCCTAGAAGCAAACCAGTGGAACACCTTCAGCTGTTCTGTTTGGGGGATTGTGGTCAGAGCTCAGATCAGAAGACTGGACTGAAGCCTGGGTATAAAGAATGGCTTATGAGCAGAGATAGCAAATATTTGGAGAGGTTGCCTACTTGTAAAGAGCTGGAAAAACTTTGGCTGTTCTGTATAGGAGATTTTGGACAGAACTCAGACCAGAAGACTGACAAAAGGCCTGCCTGTGAAGACCAGGTTGAGGTGGTTTCTCCTGGAAAGAAGGACAGCATTTGTTGTTAGACTGCAGATGACTTGTGTTATGAATCAGCAGAATCCTTATCTGCATTTTGTTCCTGTCCAGAGACTGCCTGAGACTGAAATTAAGCACAGTGGACTAGTTAACCTTGAAAAAAAAAATGAAAGCAACAAAATATTGGGCCAGGGGCATGGTTGTTGTTGGGGGCTTTTAGCCAGATTTATGTTAAGAATACAGAGCAAAGAGTCTAAAATGATGATATAAAATATTGTGAATTTGGCCAGGAAGGAAGCACCAGGAAGGCTGTGAACTGTGCAGATAGAGCTGAGAGGATCTCCATTGCTGAGAAGGAACAGGGGAGTAAAAAAAATCCTCCAGTATTTCTCCTAGTCTCTTACTCTCATTTAATACCATTTTTGTTTTCTTGTAAACCAACCATTTACTTGAGAGAGAATATAGCGGTAACTAAAATTACATTAGAAGCAGCACACATCTAATAGACCAGAATGACAGACATTGAATGCATAGTTTTAGTGTTACACATTGCTATGATCAGTGTGATAAGCCTTTTGGAGTTCTTAGAATATGAATGATTGATAGATAATACCAATTCCAAGTTAAGTCTAAGATGTTTTATACTCAGAAAGACAGTGATGTTAAGCTCAAGTACCCATGTTATGGAGTAATTGTATCACTAAGGTTTTCTTCTAGAGTGTTAAAAATATAAATTTACAGGCCAAAAATTGGAAAAAAAGAATGGCTGCAAGGATTGCCAATATTTTGGCTCTAGCCCTTCAAGGTCAGTGAAGACTCAGGACATAAGAGAACCTGTGCTGTAGCATCCTATAATTCAGTGATTTCCCAAATTTTCTGTTCAAGGACATTATGGGACCACAGAGGAAAGGGATATATGAAGTATAGTTTGCCTGAGGAGAGTCATCTAGAGAGGAAACAATCTCTCAGACTTTCACAGAGAGCAAATGGCTCAAGCAATTGTGATTCATTCAGATGGCTGACACTGACAACAGTTCTACAAAGCACTGTACATGCTTTAAAAGTAAACCCTGAGGGGATTTGACTGACCTTGAAAGATGCAAAAGTTACATGTTTTGTTATACAGGTCTTGCTTTAACTAGCCTTTAAGCACCCAGCATAAAAGTTTAACCACAACGCATAAAACATAAAGCTATATTAGAATGCTGAGCCATAAAAGGCTTAAATCAGCAGTGTCCATCATTCCCAGCTTTTCCAATAACCCACTGTGATTATGAAACATTAGATTATGTATACAACTACTTTCTCTTAGCTCAATAAGAAGAAATTTTTTATACCAATAATGATTAGAAAAATTATCACATCTACATCCTGTGCTCTGTATAACTACTATGAAGACAACAATATACATTGTATCATGTACTACTAATGTGACATGTACTACTAATGTGTTCTAAATTACTTATTATTTCATTTATATTTCTTATTAAAGGCAATAAAAATGTAATGAAATGTCTTGTTTTCAGAATGAGTAGCATTAGACAAAAGCATGAATGAAAGGAAATCAGCTGTGTTGATCATCACACTAACTCAGGTAATATTTATGGCAGTTTAGTCAATAAAGGACAAATATCAAGAGATACGTACTCACAGAGCACATATTGTGGAGTTGGAATAACAGTTTTATGTAACAAAAGAGAAGAAAAGGACAATGTTTAGGAATATTTGGCTTGAGTAATTGAGTAGAAGTCCTGCTAGCTGCTAAGATTTTGATGGATGGCCCCTTTCTCTGCAGAATTACCATGGCGGCTGGTGGGGAAGAACTCCAGAAGCTGCCGCCCAGGTAGTGCAGTGGGTGAGCTTTACTGACAGTGATGTCATGCCTCCTGTCAGCACCTGGGTGCTTCCCACCCTGGGCATCATGCAGCACAACAAGCAGGCTACAGAAAATGCAAAGGAGGAGGTGAAGCGAGGGCTGGGGCTGCTGGATGCCCACTTGGAGACCAGGACCTTTCTGGTGGGCGAGAGAGTGACACTGGCTGACATCACTATCGTCTGCACCCTTCTGTGGCTCTTCAAACAGGTCTTGGAACCTTCTTTCCGCCAGGTCTTTCCCAACACCAACTGCTGGTTCCTCACCTGCATTAATCAGCCCCAGTTCCGTGTGGTCCTTGGAAGGTGAAGCTCTGTGAGAAGATGGCCCAGTTTGATGCCAAGAAGTTTGCAGAAAGCCAGCCCAAGAAGGATACTCCATGGAAAGAAGAGGGCTCTCGGGAAGATAAGCAAAAGCCTTAGGCCGAGAGCAAAGAGGAAAAGAAGGCAGCTGCCCCAGCTCCTGACGAGTAGCTGGACGAGTGTGAGCAGGCGCTGGCTACTGAGCCCAAGGCCAAGGACCCCTTTGCACACTTGCCCAAGAGCACCTTTGTGTTGGACGAGTTTAATTAAATTCTAGTACTCCAACGAGGACACCCTGTCTGTGGTGCTGCCCTACTTCTGGGAGCACTTCGACAAGGATGGCTGGTTCCTGTGGTTGCCGAGTACCGCTTCTGGGAGGAGCTCACCCAGACTTTGGTGAGGTGCAACCTAATCACCGGAATGTTCCAGCGGCTGGACAAACTGCGGAAGAAAGCCTTCGCCAGTGTCATCCTCTTTGGCACCACCAACAGCAGCTCCATCTTGGGGTCTGGGTCTTCTGAGGCCAGGGGCTGGCCTTCCTGTTGAGTCCAGACTGGCAGGTGGGTTATGACTCATACACATGGCAGAAGCTGGACCCTGCCAGTGAGGAGACACAGATGCTGGTTCGAGAGTACTTTTGCTGGGAAGGGGTCTTCCAGCACCTGGGCAAAACCTTCAATCAGGGCAAGATCTTCAAGTGGCCATCACCCCTTGGGGAAGTGGGGTCATTAAAGGAAACCGAACATTGAAAAAAAATTTTATGGATGTGCAACTGGCAGAAAAGTACAGCACAGACAGTTTTTTCTTCCAAGCATGTTTAGTTTGAAATGTGTATTAGAGGTACAAGTGAAGATGTGAAGCACGCAAGAGCATTCTGTAGCCACTGCTGCAGGTACATCATCCCTTGGGAACATCTGCATAGAGACAGTATTTTAAGATACAGGACCAGGTGAGGTCAACAAGGAAACCACCTCATCACAAGGAGGTCGCAGGAGTCATATTCCTGAGTAAAAAGTAAAGAAATTTGTTAGTAGGAAACACGTGACAGTATTGAAGGTTAAGCTGGATTGTGTTCAGTATCACTAAGCCAAGAGTTAACATGTTGATTTTAAAGGAGCAATTAAAAATAATACAAGAAAAAAGAATAGAAAGCAGTAGAAAATAATGAATCCAGCCTATTAATAAGCACTCATAGTTGAGGAAATACAACTGATATGATAATGTATACAAAGATAGTCAACTTTCCTAGTTGTTCATATGATGACAATTGAATATCACTTTCATTCTTCAAATTAGCCAAAGTAAAAGAACACTGATTCCTTTGCTATTGAGAATTTATGAAGTAGAATTATGTTATATGTTGTTATAAGTGATATGAACTTCTACAGAATTTGAAGAAAGAAATCTGGTTTATTTTTTAAAAGAAAACATGCTTTTAATCTTTGACTTAACAATTTACTTTCAAATTTTGAGAATCCCCTGTAACTACGTAAAGAAAAGTGTGTCAATATAATCATTACAACAGTTGTTTTTGGCTGAGAGATAAATTTAATATTCATTATAGGAGACTGAACTATAATATCGCTATACTATGCTATGCAGTCATGAAATGAAATTTTAAATATTTATACTACATTTCTTTAAATGGCAGCTTAGAGTCTATTTAGAAATAAAATGTGGCCTTATAATATCTTTTAAAAAATATGCACCAAATATCAAAAAATTAACTAGAAGAGCCTGAGGTTATAAGTGCATAATTAATTTTATTGGTCTTAATATTGTCTGACTCATTAAAATAGCCACACATTGCACTATTAATTAAATTAAATGGAAGTATATTCACTTTGAAAGTACAGTAGATGGCCTCTTTCTAAGGAAAAGGAATAAAACTATATTTCACAGTTGTGTGATACTGAGAAGACTTGATGATAAATGTGTTACTCTTAGAACCTGCTACTTACATTCAACTTGATCGAACAATTAAAGGATTGATTGAGTGTGAGTAAATGGAGAGGAAGATGGAGCTTGAACACTACCAGAAGCAGATCTTTCTCCTCATACAGATGCCTGCCCCTGGTTCACTGATAGGCTCTGTGAGGAAGTCAGGGGCTTGAAAACTAGTCAGTGGCATACCTTCCCTAAAGATTAGTTTAAATAAGTTCATTCTATCATCATGACACAATGCGAACATGTACTAAAAAAGAATTCCAATTAAGTTAATTAATTAAACAAAAAGTGTTTAAACTCTTACAATGAAGTGAGAGTTTCAGTGTAAACCTGGCCTGTGAATCACACAACTGTAGCAGCTGTTTAGGAATATCAGATATGAAAATGGACAAGAGCAGTATGCAACTCCTTCTGTCATTAAAGATAATAAGGTCATCCTTAATAAATTTAAGTGATGTAAGTCTGAGGTCATTTGTGGAGCAGAGATACCCACTAAATACATGCTACAAGCCGGGCATGGTGGCTCACGCCTGTAATCCTAGCACTCGGGAGGCTGAGGCAAGAGGATTGGTGCGAGTTCGAGACCAGCCTGGGCTACAAAAGTGAGCTCAGGACCAGCCTCAACTGCATAGCGAGACCCTGTCTCAAAAAGACAATATATATATATATATATATATATATATATATATATATATATCACTAATAAAAATTAAAATACATGCCTCTGACCACCTGAATACTATCAGAGAGAAAGAAATTAATTTTCATTTCCACTTATGCCATTTGAACACTAATGGAGAAAATAGTGAAACATACAAGGACTTAAAAATCAAACCATGTGCACTTCTATTAAGACCAGGGGCATGTGCACATTTGTTTACAAGGCAAGTGAAATTCTTCACAGTGTGTTAAAAATACAAAATAGGATTATAAGCCTTGAGCCACACCTGGACTATGTGCCTGAAAATGTACCCAGGAGCAGATATTTTTTTCTTCTATTTCAACTATGAAAGCAATCATACTATTATCATGAATTCATGGTGAAAAGTTTCTCCAAGCAAGGGCCATATATTAAGTTATATAATGAACAGATAGTAAAATGGGCAATTTATCTCAAAAATAATATACATTTCTAAATTTATCCTTACAAAAAGTTGTCTAGTTTTTATATGTACTGTTAATACCTGCTGAACATTAAATACATTAGGGTCCACATAGTCCAAGTAAAAAAAAAAAAGGACCTACCTGTTCATAACATGTGCACACTGTACAGAGCACTTATGTAATTACTTAATGAAGTTCCATTTTATTTTCATTGTTCTTCTATATGCATGTCATTTTATTTCTACAATGATATAGTGACTTTTCCAGCAAGAGAAAGCCTTCTGAAATTTTTGGTTACTGCTTGTATTGATGAATAGCAGAATTGCTTACGTTCTGTCTTTCCCTGATTATAAACTGTCAATACATAAATTTTGACCAGACCTCTCATTAGTTCATGCCTCTCAGTTATTGGGATGCATTTTGGGTCAGTATTCAGTGGCATAGCTGTCATTTATAAATTCCTCTGAATATCTCTTGTACATAATTTTGTATGGTCCTTTGGATCACTATTTGTAGTAAGGCTACTTGGCTCATGAGTTGAATTCTGGCAAAGTAGTTCTTTTATTAGACCAAGGCCAAAAGCATCCCCAGCGGAAGAGTTCACATAAGCTCCTGGCTTATGAATAATCTTTTCCCTGGCATAAATACAGTCCTCAGAGTTCCAAGGTACATGATGTTAAAATCTGGGAAAACAAAGGCAGATGGACAGTTTCACCTAATGGTCTCCTGGGCACTGGTTCAAAAAATATATGCAAATAGTGGGAGGAAAGCAAAGGCCTTTTCAAGGTGGTAGTGTTCCAAGCTCAAGAAGACCAAAAAAGAAAAGGCACATTGCGCCATGACTTTGAAGGTTTCCTTCAGCATTGCCTCATCATCTTTCTCTGTTTACTCTTCAACATCATGGCCATTTGTAAATGCTCTTCAGCTTGTCTGGGTTCAGGCTTTCCTCAATTAAAAATCTTTTACTTTCTGAGACAGTTTAGCAGGATCTCACAGAGTGGAATACTGAAAGCAGCTACTCGTTAGGCTGTCACCCGCTAAGGTTTGGCTATGCAGGAAAAGCGCTGTTAGCTCAGTCATGCCAAAGAGGGAAGCATCAGGGAAGGGTACCGAGCCTGACCACCAGGCAGCAGATGCCATAGCCACATGTATTCAGGTGACTACACACAAGCAAGACCAGCATGGGGATGCACTGTATGAAATGGCTCATCATATTCTTTTTGTGATTAAGAACTCACAACTTATTATAGCATATAAGAAGTAGAATTTAAACTCTTACAGAACACCTCTGTTTATTTCATGTTCCCTATTTCCAACATTACCTGTGGGTCATGCCTTTTTTTCCCTCATTCACCAAGCACATATTTTGTATCAACTCCACACTAGAGGCTACACTAAGCATCAAGTATACAGGGAGAAGAAAAATACAGTCTTCCCTTGTGTAAAGCTTGTTTTCCTATGATAATAAAACAAATTAATATGCTAATAAATAGTGATAATTTTCAATGGTAATATCGAAATCCCAGAATAAAATATAGCACATTGACATGAATAAATTAAATCATGTGGATGAATCTACTTAAAATTGGTCACAAGAAAGAATTTGCTAAGGAAGCAATTTCTTGTTATAGTGAGAAGGCAAAGAGAATCTAGTTACAAGCCTTGGTAGAGAAGGATAATACTAATACCAATATGAAATCCTAACTAAGAGCTAGTGCTGTGGAGCTAGATCTGATCAGGACAAGAGGCTGAAATTCAATGTGTAGCATCACTGGCTTGAGTGATCGGGGGTTAATACGGCATTGCACCAACAACTTCTCTCTTCTCAGTGAGAAATTTTTGAAAAGAAAGGAGCCTCCAAATGAAAGAGAGGCTCCAAACCTACATATAAAATACAATTTTTGACTTAACTTACAGGAGAAGGCCATAGGACTAAAGGAAAGGAGTATTAAATATTCAAAGCCTATATTGATAGCTTTGTAGTGAACGATGATGTGATGTGTACAACAACAGAGTGAGTGAGACAGGATGGTGTAATGAAAATATATTTTATGATAGGTGTCACGGGAAAATGTGATTTCTACACATAGTGTGTGGATTGTAATCATTAAAAAAACTACTCAAAATAAAGAGTAATTATGATTTTGAGTTTGATAAGTTAAAATTTAATAAAATATTAAAATCATTAAGAATATTTTAGGAGTAAACAAGTGATGCAGATAGATAACAAAAAATAGTGGGCCTAGCCAGTGTTAATCTAAATGGATGGAATAGACATTGGATAAAAAACAAGAAGCATATGTATATATATATATATATATATATATATATATATATATATATATATGTATAATGGAAAAATAGAGAAGGTAGACAATGTTACAGACAAGTTGAAGATAGAAGTATTATGGAAAATACATATGAAAACACTAAAATGAAGATGGAGTGATTATATTATTATTAAACAAAATATATCTCAAGAAACTTTTTTTTTTCAGAGACAATGATAAAAGGTAAACATGAAGTTCAATTCCAAAGGAAGACTTGCAGATTATAAATTTGTATACGTCCAGTACAAGTGCTTCAAAATACCTGAGACAATCAGAAATAGTGACAGTACAACATGAATACATACATCTAGTTAGATATTTCAATAACCTGGGTATGTATTTGAAAGAGGACTAGACAAGAAGATCAATATGTGTTCAAAAAACTTGTGAAAAACATTAAAATCTATCTGAGCTTACCAAATTTCATTTGTATTTGATTATATACAACAACTACAGGATAAATTCTTATAAGGCTTACATGAAATATTCATCAAGTAAAGACAATAAAAATAATTACAAAATACAGATGCTTCTAATATTACAGAACACAATCTCTAATAGCAGAAGAATGAAATTAGAAACCAATAACAATAAAGTATCTTGAAAAGCCTCTGTATTTCAAAATTGAGTAACACAGCTTCAAATAACTCTTGCGTCAAAGAAGAAACCATTTCCAGAAACAATAATAAAAGGAGAAAAATGAGTGATAATGAACAAACATTATATGGAAATTTATGAGATCAATTTAAAGCAGTGTTTGTAAGAAATATATATGTCTAATGGCATATACCAGATAGAAAAGAAAAGCCTACTCTATGTTTTCTCCCCTTAGATTTATAGCAGAAGGAGAAATAAAAACCTCCTAAATTCTCCATCTGTGTTTAGGTAAATAATTAGGTTTACGTTCAGGTTGGTGAAAAGGTTTACTTGGAGACAGAACCAGAATAGACACTTTATATAGATGGCATCTCAAGTCTGCTTAGGTGCCGTAAGTATTTATACACAACTGTCATTATGAGCCTCGCTCAGTCTCCAGAGATGCCTACCCCTCCCACTGTAACTCGGTGTCCTATGAGCTCCAGGAGTAGTCACCGGTAGGGCCACAAGCTTAGCACGAAGCTAATAGTATGTTATCCAAGGAATAAAGTATTGTTACCAGTGGATACAGTATGCATCAAGCTTGGTTACCTCCAGGGTGTATGTACAGATCATCTTCCGGCCCCCTGGTTTCTTGTTAGCCTCATAGTTGGAGTGGCCAGGACATTCTATGCGTTTAACCATTTACCAGTCCAAATTTTTAAATAAATGATGACCCCAAATTATTATTTTTTTTTCATTTTTATAGCAGGAAACATAAAAAAACCATAAATTTTATCAAATTTACTTGATTAAACAGTTAACTGGTTGAAATAACTCCTGCCTGAGCAATGCTTGGTGGAATCCAGTGTGCAAGCAAACTCTGCCGAATTGAGCTATGACAGATTGCTTGGTGGCTCCTCCTCCCCTGCCCTTATTGTAAAGGTTCCCAACCCAGGTCATTATCTGTGATAGCATTTTCCCTAGAGCCCTCTCTAAACATAGCCACACTGGATCAAAAAGGATAACAGTCTTGGAAATGACACACAAAATATGCAGACAATGTTTTCTACCTTGTTCTGTGGTACAAAAATATGTGTCATGTATTCTCTTTCGTTTCTAATTCCCCAAGTGTGATAGTTAATTGGTTGCATCAACTTGAGTAAGACACACACAACTAAATTAAATCGGCATGTCTTGGGTTCAGCTGAGCAGATTTACTGAAGAGGGAAGACCCCCGCTGGGTATGAGGACCAAGCTGTAGGCTTTTGCCTGAGCAGAGTAAAGGTGGAATGAAGCAGGAAGGCTGCTTCTGTTTCTTTGCAGGCACTCAATCTTTACCTTCACCTTGGATGTCACCTTGATATCGTCTTCCAGCTTCCAGCACAGACCCTTCAGCCCCTTGATATGCACATACAAGGGACACAACTCCTACAGAAGGAGGTGGCAACCTCCAGCCCGATCCTTGAGCTCTCTGGCCCCCAGACCACCATTTTGTGCTTTTCCACATCTGACTTTGAGGGGAGTCATGAATTTAAGTCAAACTTTTTTTTTTTTTTTTTTTTTTTTTTTGCCTTTTTGAGACAGGGTCTTGCTATGCAGTTCAGGCTGGCCTTGAGCTCACTTTTGTAGCCCAGGCTGGTCTCGAACTTGCACCAATCCTCCTGCCTCAGCCTCCCGAGTGCTGGGATTACAGGCGTGCACCACCACGCCCGGCTTAAATCAAGCTTTTAAATTTCTTATATATTTGCATATCCTATATCATATCTGTTTTTCTCCTAAGTGCTGACTGATAAATAAGTACCTACTGTGTATCTTATGGTACCTGTAAATTTCCTTCCTGGAAGACACAGAGAACATCTCTGCTGTGTATCAGCTTTCTGATGAGTGGAAAAAAGGTTTTCTCATGCTTTAGAGGCTCCACAACAAAGCTTGCTTTCTTGGGTTAGAACTTTTTCTTAAGGAGTCTATGTTTGTTGCAGGGCAAAAATCAATGGCAAAAGCAATGATCTGTTAACATTTAGGAGCCCTCAGAGCTTTCAGGTTACAATCTTTATGAATTTATAGTGGGCTTTTTACTTATGATTTTGTTAAAAAAATATCCTTCCTTTACAAGAGATCTTGTGTCTCCAGCATGTATTCTGGAGTCTGTGGAAACCTGAAGGAGTGCAAACGACACATCAGCTGTTAGGATCTCGCAGTTCAGTCTTCATTCTAACACTCTGGCTCCACAGACTCCTTCTGTCCAAGGGAAAATCCATTTTGATGAAGAAATATGGAAATATATCCATATCCTCTACTTGGAACACCACTTATTTTAAGTGTTAATCTAGTTCCCAAACTGTTCTGGTAAGATGTACAGTGATATAGTAATGTCAGAGTTAATTCTCTTTCTTTCTTCTTTCTTTCTTTCTTTCTTTCTTTCTTTCTTTCTTTCTTTTTTTTTTTTTTTTTTTTTTTTTTTTTTTTTTTTT
>PVJA010015928.1:22611-38721 GCA_004027025.1 Myocastor coypus | reverse complement strand
AGGAGGATCGTTGTGAGTTCGAGACCAGCCTGGGCTACAAAAGTGAGCTCAAAGCCAGCCTGAACTGCATAGCGAGACCCTGTCTCAAAAAGACAAAAAAAAAAAAAAAAAAAAAAAAAAAAAATCCACAGGCCAGGAATAGTGCACATATTATATAATTTCTGCTTCATGCATAGTAACTTCTTTAATAATGGTACCAAGGGGCTGGGGAGATAGCTCTGTTGCATAAGTCCCTGCTTGGCAAGTGCAAGGTTGTGAGTTTGACCTTTGGTCCCTCAAAAAACAAACAAACAAACAACAACAACAAAAAAAAAACAGGTATGGGTTTTTGGGTCCATGAGATGGCTTATTGGTCTAAAGTGCCTGCTTAGGCAAGCTTAGGCATCCATAAGGACTGTGTTTCAATCCCCGGCACCACATGCTGCACCAGCCCCATCCCCAGGGCAGGCTGAGCAAGCCATTAAAAATAATAACAATAACAATAGTGATAATAATGGTACCAGTTTACATCCCATTTCTTATTCTTTAAAAAAAAATTTTTTTTTTTTTTAAATATTATGGCCAGTTCAGCCGGCCCTAGGGGTGGGGCTGGCACAGCACGTGGTTCTGGGGATCGAGCTACGTTCCCTGGGGTTGTGTAAGCTTTCCTAAGCAGGCACTTTAGACTGCTGAGCCATCTCCCTGGCCCTTACATCCCATTTCTAAGCTGCTGATTTTGGTACCTGGTTTTCAGCACTGACACTTCTGCTTGGTAGATGCTCACCTGTCATTCTTGGAGTCTGTGAAAATAATTCTAAATTAGCATGCCAGTAAAGGCTAAAGTAAGTCTTCGACAGGTATCAGGACCACCCTGAAGTTCTGTCATGCCTTGACACCTCTGATGGGACAGAGGATGGCACTGTTTCTATTTGTAGCTAAAGTAAAAGCCTCCAGGTAACTGTCCTTGCCTGCTTGCCTTGAATCTGCATAATGCTTGACCAGCTTTTTATAATCTGGGTGACTGGCTGAGGGTATAGCTCAGTGTCAGGGCACCTGACCGGCAGCTAGGCAGGTCCTGAGTTCAGTTCTATACCATTTCCATTTATGTGGCATAAAGTGACCTTCATTGGGCTGGGGAGATAGCTCAGTGGAATAAATACTTGCCTGGCAAGCACAAGGTCCTGAGTTCAATTCCTGATACCACAGAAAGAAAGAAAGAAAGAAAGAAAGAAAGAAAGAAATCAAAGAAGAGACCTGCATTAATATTTTTACATTATACTATTTAAATTCTCTAATGATACCTGTTCTAGCGGGTCTTTTTTGTTTTGTTTTACGAACCAGGGATTGAACTCCGGCCCTTGCACTTGCCAGGCAAGTGCTTATTCTACTGAGCTATCTCCCCAGCCTCTCTAGTGGGTCATTTTGAGGTGATGTATTTTATTCCCCTTCCAACAGCAGCAGCAGCAAGCATAGTAGCATTTATATTTTATTCAACCTTTCGATAGAAAAAATGTGACACTCCTAAAACTAAAAGATACTTACTTAGCTTTTGTCTACAGCCTGCGACCTGTTGTTGCAGCCAGACAACCTGGCCTGTAAGCCCTGTAAGTATTGCCATCCCTGGGGGTCGAGGCAGCAGGGGGTACCCCGTGGGAGCCCTGGGCAACCCACCTCGGCTGCTCACTGTGTCCTTTCCTTCTCAGTCTGGAAGCCTCGCAGCCTAAACATCACCCAGTACGGCGTGGACCTGCAGGTGTCCTTTGACCACGCGCCACCCAGCTTTGGCTTCCGTTTCTTCTATCTTCATTACAAGCTCAAGCATGAAGGACCCTTCAGGCGCAAGATCTGTAAGCAGGTGAGCTGCTAGGAACCCTGCGCATTTCCAGGTGACTTCTGGGCCTCTGGAGTTGGCAACTTGATGTGAGCGTTAGATGAGTGTGTTTGGAGTTTCAGTCATCAGGTCCTCGTGTATGACAGGCATTACGCTTTTTCTTCTTTGAGTCCTGAACAATCCGTGAAGTGGAAACTTATCATCCACCTCAACAGTGGAAAACCAGTGTCACTGAGGCCACGCTCCTTATTCAAGGTCACATAACTAGAAAGTAGAAAAGCTGAATGTGAGAGCTAAGCCACGAGCAGTGCAGTGGCCATTGGTTTTACGCACAGCCCAAGGTGGAGGAGAAGCTCAGTACCAGGTTCTTACACTGAAGGTCATTAGAGGAAGGGAAGCTCCTGGGACTCCCAGAGCCTGGAGCGTGAGCTTCGCCCATGGCAGCAAAACCCAGCACCACCTCGCACGTGCTCTTGTACATGCTCGATCCTGTCACAGTTCTCCTCTCCTGCTGGCTCACACTTTAATGGCCTTCTGCACAATGACAAATAGGTGTGGCACATGCCCGTAGTCACAGCATTAGGAGGCTGAGGCAGGAGGATCGTTGAATTTGAGGCTAGCCTGGGTTACATAGGGAATTTAAAGCCAACCTGAGCTACACAAGCAAGAACCTATCTTGAGAAATAAAGTAACAAAATAAAATTAAGACAAATTGAACTCCTGCAGAGCCTGGCAATGTTTTCCCTTCACATCTCTCTGTAAAGAGTATTCTAAGAAGTTTACCTTCAGAGGAAGTGTTCCTGCTGAGGGTGCTACAGCGACCGTCAGAGGTATGGGCTCTCCTGGGCCCGCCACCAAGGTGGAGCTCACATACATGCGGCAGAAGAAACACAGTTCCTCTTTGACCAGATCACATCTGAAAATGCGATCCAGACTGGTACCAAGTTTCCCATAGCTCTGAGAGAGGAGGGAGGCCCTGATGAGGCCTTCTCTCAGAAGAGGGTTTAAAGTGTTGGTTGTTTCATTGCAGGAGCAGAATGCAGAGACAACCTGCTGCCTCCTTCAAAATATTTCTCCAGGAGATTATATAATTGAGGTGAGTGCAACTTCAGAGAGTGCTCTCCTTCTCTAGCACTAGTATATGTTTCTCCATGCTTATCATTGGTTCAAAACATTTTATACATAGTTACATCCTAAAAAATTTACGTTTCTTAAAAGTTTTGCTTGGGCCTGGGGCTGTAGCTCTTGCCCGGTACGTGACCTGGTGTTGCCCACCCCCCAAATGAATCAAAACAGAAGTCCTGCTGGGTACATCCATCCCGACTTCCCTAGGGTTTCTGTTGTTCTTCTGTAAACACTGCTTCAGGCAACATGTAAACGATGTTTCTTGTCCCTTCTAGGATTACTTTTCCAGTATCAAATTGATACTATAAAAACAGGAGCAAAAGTAAATGCCATTTGTGTATAGCCTCCACTATTCCAAGACAACTAGTATGTCTTAGCATTTTTTTCCCTGGTAGCAGTGTGCAGCTTGGCACAGACACACCTGAAGGCACCCACCCGTGGAGTAAGAGTCACTGGTAGGGTGCCAGTGTAGTTGAAAACTGGTTCCATTGTGGGGTTTGCTGGCTGCATGCTTCAGTGAAGGAAACCCAGTGCAGGTTAGAAGTTTGTACTTAGAAAGAAAATGGACCTGTGTTGATAGGGTGCCTGGCCTCAGCCTGCCAACTGATCTCGCATCCCAGCGGGTCCCCATCTCCGGTTTGCCCTCGCCTCCTCAGGGGAGCAGCAGTGGAAGTCACCAGGTTTCCCTCTTTCTGGTAGACACGGTTTCTATCGAGGTGCTGTCACTTAAAATATAACGTAGCTTCCTCTGTTTTGCAGCTGGTAGACGACACCAACACAACAAGAAAGGTGATGCATTATGCCTTAAAACCAGGTGAGCAGGACTTTATTGGAAATTTTGGCTCCGGACTAGTGTAGAATAGGATCTCTTTCTCTATGGCTTACAAAAACAAAACAGAATGCTGTGCCTTCTTCTTAAGTTCCGTCAAAATCTGATTTTCCTTCTCCCTTCCTGTTAGTGCCTGGGAGATCCATTCCAGTGAGGGGTTTGTCACTGGCACTAAGTCGTCGATTGTCCTTGGAAGAAAAGTCATGGGAGGGGAGATTTCCTTAGGCAAACTTCTCCTGCCGAGGTACTCACCGGCTCAGCGGTGTCTGATCTGTGGCATTGTTTGCTACAACTCTTTAAAAATGAACCATGCAAAATAAATAAATAAATAAATAAATAAATAAATAAATAAATAAATATTAAAAAATAAAAAAAAATAAAATGAACCATGCGATAGAGGAAGGCGGATTTTGGGGTCCTAGAACTTGTCAGTTGGCTTATGTTTAAAAAGAAAAATAAATGACTTCTTTGAACCTGTTCTGCTGCTTACGTTTACAAGGCTTCCCTTTGATGTTTCCAGTGCATTCCCCATGGGCCGGGCCCATCAGAGCTGTGGCCATCACCGTGCCACTGGTTGTCATATCGGCATTTGCGACGCTCTTCACTGTGATGTGCCGCAAGAAGCAACAAGGTGCCGTGTGCTGTGTCCCCTCGGGGCAGGCCAGGGGGTGAAGGCTGTGGGGAGGGAAAAGGGACTGGGAAGCCTCCTAGTGCCTGAGCCGTGCCTACTGTGGTCCCCAAAGTAAAAATACGTGGCTTTCGGTCTCAGGAGCCACTGGAGTACAGGTGCAATTGGATTCTCAAATGTAAGCTAGTAAGTTCAGGGGTGTGAAGGAAGTCTAAGGCACGAGGAAGCGTCAGGTGTCATGCAAGACTCTTCTAAGGACTAGAAGTGGGCCACGTGTTTTCAGGTTGGAACGATACAGATGCCCCCTTGTATAGAAAGTCATAGGCTGTCAGCTTAAGATCTGTGCACTTGTAGGTGGGTACAGTGGTGATGCTGATGGTCTCAGGCACCAGGAAAATGGAGGCAGGAAGGTCACTTGAGGCCATGAGTTTGGAGGCTAGCATGGGCAACACAGTGAAACTTTTTATCTATTTTTGTTTTGGTTTTGAGATAGGGTCTTGCTCTATAGTTGAGGCTGACCCTTGAATTCACTGTATGTTACCCAAATTAGAGAGTCTGCCTGCCTGCCTGCTGCCTATCTCTCTCATCCTCCCTCCTCCCTCCCTTCTTTTTTTCTCAGGATCTTCCACTTGTCAGACACATGCTGGACCACTGAGCTCCATCTCCAGCCTTTTTTTGTTTTTTTTTTTCTTTGTGGGACTGGAGTTTGAACTCATAACCTTGCACTCACCAGGCAGGCACTTGTGGCATGGAGCTATTTCTCCAGCCCCTCAGCCATTTAAAAAAATTAAAAAAAAAAAAAAATTTGTATTTTATTTTATTTTTTATTTTTATTTCCTTCTTGTTTCAGAACTTTTGTTTGTTTGTTTGTTTGTTTATTTATTTATTTTTATGGCTGGCTCAGCCTGCCCTGAGGGCAGGGCTGGTGCATCATGTGGTGCTGGGGATCGAACCGCAGTCCCTGCAGCCACCTAAGCTTTCCTAAGCAGGCGCTTTAGACCACTGAACCATCCTGTTGGGCCCCTAATATTTTATTTATTGACCTGGTACAGGGTCTCACTATGCAACTTGGACTATAGTGATCTTCCTGTCTCAGCCTTCCCAGCACCAGGATTACAGGTGTGCGCCACCAGGCCTGGTTTTGGTGGCCAGCCGGGCAGGCAGTACCGGGGATCAAACCTATGTCCTTGCACTTGCCAGGCAGACACTTAGACCACTGAGCTATCTCCCAATACCCCAGCTTTTTTTTTTTTAAGTAAGTTCTGACAATGATTAATTGTCAAATAGTAATTATTTGACTCCAAGAGCCAGTTCTGGGCAGTTGTTTGCCCAGAGTGGCCTGTGCATTTCTTAACTTGTCCAAGGTCACCTTCAGATTTAAGATCAGTTTTGAGCCTTTTAATACTGTACTGCAAAAATTGGCTTACTCTTGAGCAACCATAACCCAAAAGACTGGTGGAATTGGGGGATCGGGACTGTAGGTGGACATACCAGATGCTCTTTCTTGAAAATACCATTGAGCTCTAAGTCTTATGCAGCAAGACAAAGCTTTGTTCTGGGTGTCAACGCTGTCTTCTTTCCCAATTTAGAAAATATATATTCACATTTAGATGAAGAAAATTCTGAGTCCTCCACGTATGCTGCTGTGGTCCCCAGGGAGAGGCTGCGGCCCCGGCCGAAGGTCTTCCTCTGCTATTCCAGTAAAGATGGCCAGAATCACATAAATGTTGTCCAGTGTTTTGCCTACTTCCTCCAGGACTTCTGTGGCTGTGAGGTACAGAACTTAAAAAGTCTCTGACTCTGGACAAGACTTGGGATCCCTCATCTTCTCTCTGTCCAGGCCTGCTTCTGCAACACCCATCTTTGACTAGTGCCATCATTTCCTATGCATCTCAAGCGCTGTTTAATAACTTGATTCTTTATTTTTAATTTAATTTAATTAATTTATTTATTTTTTTGTCTTTTTGAGACAGGGTCTCGCTATGCAGTTGAGGCTGGCCTTGAGCTCACTTTTGTAGCCCAGGCTGGTCTCGAACTCGCACCGATCCTCATGCCTCAACCTCCCAAGTGCTGGGATTACAGGCATGCGCCACCATGCCCGGCTTTAATTTTATTTTTATTTTTTATTAATTAATTAATTTATTTATTTATTTATTTTTGTCTTTTTGAGACAGGGTCTCACTATGCAGTTCAGGCTGGCCTTGAGCTCACTTTTGTAGCCCAGGCTGGTCTCGAACTTGCATCAATCCTCCTGCCTCAGCCTCTTGAGTGCTGGGATTATAGGCGTGCGCCACCATGCCCGGCTTTAATTTTATTTTTATTTAACCTTATTTATTTGTGCTATGGCTGGCTCAGCCTGCCCTGAGGGTGGGGCTGATGCAGCATGTGGTGCCAGGGGTCAAGTTCCCTAAACTTTCCTAGGCAGGTGCTTTAGACCGTGGAGCTGTCTTGCCGGCCCAATAACTTGATTCTTATCTAGATTCTGCTGGAAAAACCTTGATTAGTACCCACATAGCAGGAAGTTTTGTGAGCATTAAAGAAAGTAGTGGCTACCCACCCTGGAATATATGGCCAGGGTGCTGGTTGGGGGTCACTGTAGGTCTCCTGGTCAGCGTGGGCCTGACAGAAGCCCTGTGGAAAGTTGGCTACGAGGGCAGGATGGTTATGCTTTAAGAGGGTTTTCTGGAGAAGGGGAATGGAGGGTGAGACTCGGCCTTGAGGAACTCTTGGGCGCCAGAAGAAAAGTGAAAGGCTGGAGTCATGGAAGGGGAGGAAGCAGTGAGGCAGGAGGAGTCTGCAGTGAGAGACAGGTAGGAGTCAGGAAGCCTGCTCTCCAGTAAACCCTGGGTCAAGTGTTTAAATGTTGGCCAGCTGTTCATTTGTAGCTTTTCCAGCCTGTCAGATTGTTAATGATTTTTAGAGTGGTCTTTAAGTGCTTATAGAAGGGATACATAGTTTCTTACAACTGCAACAATGAGCCAATAATTCTTTTTTTTTTTTTTTTTTTTTGGTCTTTTTGAGACAGGGTCTCACATACAGTTCAGGCTGGCCTTAAGCTCACTTTTGTAGCCCAGGCTGGTCTTGAACTTGCACTAATCCTCCTGCCTCAGCCTCCCAAGTGTTGGGATTACAGGCATGTGCCACCATGCCCGGTTTATGAGCCGATAATTCTGCATTTTTTTTTTTTTTTATTTTGGAGGGACTAGGGTTCAAACTCACGACCTTGCACTTGCTAGGCAGGGATTTGTGCCACGGAGCTATCTCCCTAACTGTGAGCCAATAATTCTGTAGGTGAAAGTTATTTGTACTTTTATTCATCCGCACATGCTTGCAGTTCACGGCGTTTGCATTCCCTTTGTGGAGTTGATACTCTGGCCCAACTCATTTGAATTCCTTTTTTCATCTCTTCTCGTCTGTTGTTGAGTTTCTCAGCCTCTCCACGGGGTGAGACTGCCCTCTCCTGTCGGCAAAAAGCATGAGGGCTGCGCCCGCTGTTCTCCCCTGAGCTGGTCAGATCACTGCCTGCTGGACGGGTGTTGCACCCTCTAGCGGTGTCAGGTGCTCTCTTCAGATGCCACAGTCGTATTTGGCATATTTCTTCCCAGTCTTGTCTTTTTCTGCATAAATGAAATGACAAGCACAAATTTGTACTTTGCACAGACTGAAATGATTTATTTCTGTTAATGATACTCTATACCACTAGTCGTTCTGTGCTATGCTATTTTAAGTAGCAACATGATCCATAATATTGACTTATCATAACTGAGTTAGTCTAAATTATTAAATGATCAGTAGTTCAGTGTTGCCCCATTTCTGATGACTTCCTCTGGATAAATGCCTGGAAATAGAATTGCTGAGTTAAGATAGCAATGCTTTGTAGATGCTTGGTTGAGTCTCTCAATTTGCTTACTCTTGTACAGCATTAGGAAGAAATGTCTTAGTTACTTTTCTCTCGTTGCTGGGACAGATACCCGACACTCAAAATGAAGGAAGGAAAGGTTTATTTAGCTCACAGTTACTGGAGGTTTCAGTCCATATTCGGCTGGCCCAAGGCTGAGTGGAACAGGACAGACAGCATCCAGTTCATGGCAGCGGAACAGCAACAATCATGACAGAGGCAACTGACCAAATGGGAGCAGAGAGCAATAGCTCTA
Organism: Myocastor coypus; assembly: GCA_004027025.1. Lineage (NCBI taxonomy): Eukaryota > Metazoa > Chordata > Mammalia > Rodentia > Myocastoridae > Myocastor > Myocastor coypus. Next base: position 30,175 of record PVJA010015928.1, on the reverse strand, counting down.
GATTAGTCCTAAATTACATAATCCCAGTGACTCATGAGTCGAGTCTCAATCTGTAAAAGTCCACACCGCATGACTGTATGAGGCTTTGGGGGGACAACTAGACATAAACCATAACATAAAGAAAATAAGGGCCATCCAAATAGCTCAGTGGACTAAAGCAAGCATAGGGACCAGGGTTTGATCCCCGGCATGCCTGGGTATGCTGAGATAATGAATGAGACTGTGCATGGTGGTGCACACCTGTAATCCCAGCACTTGAGAGGCTGAAAACAGGAGGATCACTATGAGTCCAGCCTATGTAGTGAGACCCTGTAGTCCTTGTATTATATACATAAAAAAAAAAAAAAAAAGAATTAAAGAAAATGTAAAACAGCCTGAGCTGCTTTCAGGCTGTCAGGGTATTCTTCCCTTTGGAAACGTCTCGGGGTGAAAAAGGAAACAGAGTCATGTCAGGGTCCCCTTTCTGTCATTGCTGATGAGGATTAGTTTCTGAACTGTAGAAGGGACCACCCAAGTGCAGCTGCCAAGAGGTGTTTTCAGCAGAATTAGATAACGATGGTCTGAGAAGTAAAATCCCCGTGGCCACACATACCTGGGCTTCTTTTCCAGGATTCCACCAAGAAGAACTCCACCAGATTCCCTGAGCCTCCCTGCCCTAAGCCTTTCTGTTCACGAGTCTTTTTTTTTTTTTTTTTTTTTTTTTGTGGGGCCAGGGTTCGAACTTACGACCTTGCACTGCCTTGGAGCTATCTCCCCAGCCCCTTGCTCACGAGTCTTGTCCAAGGGTGACACTGCAGGAGACCCATGGCACTGTGGAGGAGGCACTGGTCATTCTGCATTGTTAGGCAGAGTAGTTGCATGAACAGCTGTGTGTTGCCTCCTCCAGCCCTGCCGAGCTAGTAGTAAGATGGCCAACCACAGGTCAGTGGTACCCAGAGAGGTCCACTTGGTCAGCCACACTCTGGGAGTGAGTCACCTAGCATTGTGGGTAATTCAGGGGTCTTGACCTGAGCCCCATTTCCCCGCTACCCTTTGGGGTTATTCATCTGTGTCCTCTCCGAGTCTGCCAGTCTCTCCCAGAATCTGCTTCTTGCATCTGGCTGTCTTCCTCATAATCCACACCAATTCTAGATCCTTCTCTTCTTTTGGAGATGGTATCACTCTGTACTTTGGGCTGGCCTTGGAGCTTACAATAATCCTGCCTCTGCCTCGTGAGTGCTAGGATTCCAGGCTTACTATTCTGTGTTCTCCTCTACACTGAGGGTTCCTTCAGTTGCTGAAAGTTGCTGAAAGTTCTGTGCTTCCGTCTCGTCACTTGTAGGACGACACTGCAGTGACCCTACATGAAGCTAAACTGAGCTGATGCCTTTATAGGGCTAGGTTTCCTCACCCCAGGGACCTAGCAGTTTCTCCACACACTAGTGGGTAACACAGAGCCGGCACAGACTGTGCCAGTGATGAAGGGGCAGGGGATGTGAGCGCCGCTAACGCTCGCAGTCTTGCTCGCCCCTTCTTGTTCCTGAGTGCTGGCGCAGAGGAGTGAGATGTCTTATTTTTCATCAGGTGGCCCTGGACCTGTGGGAAGACTTCAGTCTCTGCAGAGAAGGGCAGAGAGAATGGGTCATCCAGAAGATCCGCGAGTCCCAGTTCATCATCGTGGTGTGTTCCAAAGGCATGAAGTATTTTGTGGACAAGAAGAGCTACAAGCACAAAGGAGGCAGCCGAGGTGCAGGGAAAGGGGAGCTCTTCCTGGTGGCAGTGGCAGCCATTGCCGAGAAGCTCCGCCAGGCCAAGCAGAGTTCATCTGCAGCGCTCAGCAAGTTCATCACCGTCTACTTTGATTACTCCTGTGAGGGAGACGTCCCCTGCATTTTGGACCTCAGCACCAAATACAAGCTTATGGACAACCTTCCGCAGCTGTGTTCCCACCTGCACTCAGGAGACTACAATATCCAGGAGCCAGGGCAGCATGCAGGACCCGGAGGCAGAAGGAACTACTTCCGGAGCAAGTCAGGCCGCTCCCTGTATATTGCTATATGCAACATGCACCAGTTTATTGATGAGGAACCTGATTGGTTTGAAAAGCAGTTTGTACCCTTCCATCCTCCTGCACTGCGCTACCGAGAGCCAGTCCTGGAGAAGTTTGACTCGGGCTTGGTTTTAAATGATGTTGTTGGCAAACCAGGGCCAGAGAGTGATTTCTGCCTCAAGGCTGAGGCCACTGTCCTTGGGGCCACTGTGCCTGTGGACTCATATCCACAGCTGGAGAGTGTACATAGGGGCCTGGACCAGGATGCTGAGGTCCAGGCACCCCAGGATGGGGTCTCAGCGCTGCAGCCCCTGCTGCTGGTAGTGAAAGCTACCAGCCCCTCGGACATGCCAAGGGACTCTGGCATCTATGACTCCTCTGTGCCCTCTTCTGAGCTCTCTCTGCCGCTGATGGAGGGACTCTCAGCAGACCAAACAGAAACGTCATCCTTGACGGAGAGTGTATCCTCCTCCTCGGGCCTGGGTAAGGTGCCTTCGGGTCAGATTCCTGACGAAGTCTTTAGGCTTCTACAATCTATCAAAGCATTTTTTTGAAATTTGATGCCACTTGCTAGAGAGTGAAATGATGAGAAAAAAAGTATCGCTCATTTGATAGTGTGGCCTGGGTAGTGGGATTGTTCAAGTGTTTGAGCTGCAGAAATACTAAAGCTAACCTGTGGTGAATCACCTAGCCAGAGGGGTGTGTGTGTGTGCGTGTGTGTGTGTGCGTGTGTGTGTGTGTGTGTGTGTGTGTGTGTGTTATAACATACAGAACATGAGCTATATGGCCTTTCTGAACTCAGAAATATCGGGATACCAAAACACATTGACAATGGACTAAAGTACCTGCTTAGGCAGAGCATTGCTGCCAGGGTGCGATCCCATCCCTGGTGTTCTGTGTCAGCACTGTCCCCTGGGGCATGCTGAGACAATGATTAAGACTGGACATGGTGGCATGCACCTGTAATCCCAGAACTTGGGAGGCTGAAAGTAGTAGGATCACTACAAGTCTTATCTGTGTAGTGAGACCCTATAGACCAGCGGGTCTCAACCTGTGGGTTGTGACCCCGGTGGGGGTTGAACGAATACATAATGTATATCAGGTATTTACATTCCGAATCATAACTGTAGCAAAATTACAGTTTTGAAGTAGCCACCCAAATTATTTTTTGGTTTGGGGTCACTGCAACATGAGGAACTGTATTGCGGGGTCATGGCATTAGGAAGGTTAAGAACCACTGCTATAGACCTTGTAGACCCTGTCCTAAATACATTAACACACACACACACACACACACACACACACACACACACACACACACGGCCCCAGTGGTGTTGGATGAGGAGGTGTGTCTACTGAGATCTATAATGTATCTCTCTTTTTTTTTTTTTTTTTTTACGGTACCAGGGATTGAACTCAGGACCTTGCACTTGCCAGGCAAGTGCTTATTCTACTGAGCTATTTCCCTGGCCCTATCTATCCCTTGTTTTAAAAGCCACATTTATCAACCCTGAAGTTCATGGATGAAATATTTTCTTCTTCATAGCTCAGTGTAGACTCATAGAAAGGCTAGCCCAGTGTGGTAACACATGCCTGTGATCCTAGCCCTTAAGGATCTTCTTAGGCAGGAGGATTGCTGTGATTTTTGAGTCTAGCCAGAGCTACACAGCAGGATCTTGTCTTTTTTTAATGCAGGGGGCTGGGGAGATGTCTCAGTTTTTTTCTTTTAATTTAATTTAATTTAATTTAATTTTTTTCCTTGTTTCAGAACTTTTGTTTGTTTGTTTGTTTATTTTTTATTTTTTATTTTTTTGTCTTTTTGAGACAGGGTCTCGCTATGCAGTTCAGGCTAGCCTTGAGCTCACTTTTGTAGCCCAGGCTGGTCTTGAACTCGCACTGATCCTCCTGCCTCAGCCTCCCGAGTGCTGGGATTACAGGTGTGAGCCACCACGCCCGGCTTTTTTTGTTTGTTTGTTTGTTTATTTTTATGGCCGGCTCAGCCTGCCCTGAAGGCAGGGCTGGTGCAGCATGTGGTGCCGGGGATCGAATCTCGGTCTCTGCAGGTGCCTAAGCTTTCGTAAGCAGGCACTTTAGACCACTGAGCCATCCTGCCGGGCCTCGCGAGATGGCTGTTTTTAAGCACCTGCCTGGCAAGCGCAAGGTCCTGAGTTAAATCCCCAGTACATATATACATATGTACCTGCATACATACATACATGCATACATACATAAACTTTTGTAGGAGGACCACTTCCGCAGGGAGCCCCAGCAGCATAGCATCTCAGGCTGCTCCCGCCTGTGCCTGTGACTCAGTGGAGTCATACGTCCAAACCCTGGACCCCCCAGGAAAGCGGGAAAGGAGAGCCCGTGGAGAGCATGGGAGCGCCAGGTCCCATCTGTGCAGAGCATAGCACCCCGGCACAGTGTGTGGCCCAGGGAAACGCGATGACTGTGTGCTCAGTCCTGTCTTCTCTCCTCAGGTGAAGAGGATCCTCCTCCCCTTCCCACCAAGCTCCTGGCTTCTGGACTATGCAAAGCAGAACTCGGTGGCCATAGCTACACTGATGGACTCCGCGTGGTCACCCTGTCATAACAGAATAGGGGAGCCAAGGCTCCACCTCAGCTGCCGCCTCTGGTTCTCCAGCTTTTCTCTGTGGTCACATTGCCCCTTGGAGCTGAGTACTCACACGAGGACATTTGGAGTGGAATCGGGCCAGGACTCGTCCCCCGCCACAGCTGTGTACCAGCCATCTTGGCAGAGTCTCCAGTTTTCTAAAACCATATGTAGAGCTCTGAGCAGCATGTCTGAGGTCCAACAGCGGCATGCTTGCTGGCTTAGGCCTGGCCTTGCATCCGAGCCTGTTCTGGTCAGGTGTGGTGGCGCACACCGGTAATCCCAACACGTGGTGGGCTGAGACAGGATCACCGTGAGTTTGAGGCTAGCCTGGGCTACAAAGTGAGTTCAAGGCCAGCTTGCACTGCATAATGAGACCCTGACTCAAAAAGAAAAAAAAGAAAAAAAAAAAAAAAAAAAGGCCTCTTCTAGCAGGTAGGAGGGAACAGAAAGAGGAAAATATCTGCATGGATTATTCAGACTGTATGGAGCTCTGCATACTTTGCCTGTTTACTGTTAGATGTTTTGGTTTGGAATGCTGTGTGTAAAAAACACTTACAGATGTCACAGTAGCCACAGAAATCAAGTACCAGTCTCACCAGAATCCATGTCATATTATACATGTATTTTTCTCTGATTTTGGTGTGGAACTTACAGTGCTACACATACGAAACAAGTTTTCAGTCAAAGATTAGGAAAGGGCTGGTTATTCAGTGTACCTCCCTCCCCCCAAAAAAACCAAAACCAAAAACAAAACCACCAAAATCTTTATGTATTCCACTGTAATGAGGCCGGCAAAGTGGACGACACAGCGGGCAGGGCATCTTAACGGCCCCTTCTCAGCTTGCCCTTGACTGAGCAGGCGGCCTGCAGGGGGCCAGTGCAGCGGATCAAGTTTCCCTGGGCTGCATTTACTGTGCTGCAGCTCATGCGATGGTGTCAGAAGTTTATTTTAAGAGACTTTCCCAGCTGGGCCATATTATTGGAAGTCGCCGCTTGTGCTACAGTTGCCTGGTGGTGTAAAGCTGCGTCCTGAGCAGTAGAGATCAGAATTCACCGGAATGTCACAGTGAATGGAGGTGATGGCCAGTAGTCGGCTGAACTGGTTTTGACGGATGACAGACAGGCCTCCTTTTAAGATGGTAGAAAGGAGGGAACAGTTATACAAGTAAATGTTCTATTTTTATGAATGACTTTTTAAAGAAATAAATTTGTTTCCAAAGGGGAAACATTTGTTCAGATCCCACTTGTTTAAGCCACGCGTACCGACGCGTTAGTTTCCTGTGGAAGCCCTTAGCCCCCCTCGCCCCGAGCACATGCCGGTGCCTCTCTCCCGCCTTCTCATGGGTGCTGTTGGGCTTCAGCAGTCTGTTTTCTCAGCATTCAGCCCAGTTTTCACTCTCACCAGTTAGAGCCAACATTAAGGGAGGTGCTGAAAAACATCTCAGGGTGGGGTGCAAGGGGGGATGGGGCAGGACTTTCCCGTCCAAGCGCCTGCTGAGCAGCTGGAGAAGGGGAAAGCTTGCCCTCCTACCGGAGGAGGATTTGTGTGTACTTTAGATGCAGATGCCCTGCTCCCTGTCCCGCAGAGGCAGCTGACAGCCTTTTGGGAGAAGAACGTGCGCTCATCTGTTCCCTGGCATCGAGTTTCCTGCAGCTGCTCTGAGGGAGAGACTGAGCTAGAAGAGCGTCTCCCCTGTGCGCAGGCGTGTTGGTAGGGGCGGGATGCGGCTGCTGTCCCCATGCTCTCCGAGGCGAGAGCAGGCTCCGTCCATGGAAGATCAAGTCCTGTGGCTTCATCTGCAGCATATATATAGTCTGTGAAAGGGAAGGGGGTCTGCACTTGCTAACATTGAAAAATTCACTGGGAACGTGATCAGAGCTTTGTTTTTTTACTGAGACTAAGAGATGTTTTGTGGCTCCAGAGGAACCTTTAGGAGCTGCTTTGGGGATAGATGCTCACCTTTTGGTGTAAAGCGAGGCATCTCCAGGGAAGTGTCTCCAGAGACAGCCTACAGGGCCAGGAGGTAGAACGGAGTCACTTGTTAGGAACGTGGCAGGAAAAAAAGCGCAAACGATGGCAAGGGCCAGAAAGCTAAAGGGGATGTTTACAGCTGGACGGAGAGCTTGAAGCGTTAGTGTGTCTGATCAACAGACTCTTAACATCAGCTACAAAAGTGCAGTGCCATTGCCCCGCTCAGTACGTGAAGTCCGACTTCCTAGTTTTGGCTCCTTGTGCTGGGAGTGGGAATGGTTGTCTTGGAGATGAAGGCAAAACATCTGCTCCCAGCAGAGCTGTGGGTTTTTTTTTTTTTTTGTTTGTTTGTTTGGTTTTTTTTTGGTTTTTTTTACTCCCAAAATGTCACAGACAGTACACATGATAGGGTGAAATTCAAGCAGAGGTTCTGCCAAGTACAGGCTTGGAGAACCAAGACTTAGGTTATAGCGGTGACTTCAGAGAAGGGCCTTGATCTGAGAGTAAACTGACTATATTCTCTGGAAAGGCAATCCTGGCTCCAGAAACCCATGCTGAAGGCCAGCAGGCAGCTTGTTACTTCATTTCCTCAGGGTTTCCCAGGAAGGATTTCACATCTGATGCTCAGCTTTCTGGGGAGAGGGGTCGAGGCAGCTGAAGCCCAGGCAAGGGGCCAATATTTAAAATGAAAATTTTGTGGACCTGCCTGGGCATGTGGGGTACGGGAGCTTTTAGAGATCTGAGACTGGGGAGCACACGGATCTCCAGGAAGAATTACAAGTGACTCTGGTGCCTGCCCAGGTACTGGGTTGCAGACTCCAGTAGGTAATAGTGTATTGAGATTGGGCCATTGTGAGATTTCGTTGACATGTTAGTATCTTTCTTTCTTTCTTTCTTTCTTTCTTTCTTTCTTTCTTTCTTTCTTTCTTTCTTTCTTTCTTTCTTT
>PVJA010015928.1:0-22511 GCA_004027025.1 Myocastor coypus | reverse complement strand
GGTCTCACTATGCAGTTGAGGCTGGTCTTGAGCTCACTTTTGTAGCCAAGGCTGGTCTCGAACTCGCACAGATCCTCCTGCCTCAGCCTCCCGAGTGCTGGGATTACAGGCATGCACCACCACGCCCGGCCCTGAAGTTCAAAGTCTGTAGCAATGTCATATCATTGGAATTAAGTGTATAGTGAGTGGCATTTAAGTTCATGTATATTTGTCAAACTTCAGTGTTAATCTTCAAGCAAGATAATTTTTTGGTTTTGTCCTATGTTGACCCCTAGTCTCAGGTCCCCTGATTTATGTGCAGACATACAGGAGTGTCCAGTTAACATTCCTCAAATAATGTAGGATACCATGACTTTGAGAAGTTGTTTTTTTTTCCCCCCTAGTACTAGATATTTTTCCTTTAAAGAAAAAGGGGAGAAGGCTATTTTATTCTTGATAAAGAAATGGCACATGGGGAGCTGGGGAGATAGCTCCGAGGCACAAGTGCCTGCTGGGCAAGTGCAAGGTCGTGAGTTTGAACCCCAGTCCCACAAAAAAAAAAAAAAAAGAAATGGCACAACTTCTTTCCAAAAGAAAGGAAAGCCCATAGCCCCTCACCACCACCACAACATTGGCATGAAAAGAGGAACCACACTATTTTTTAAAAATGTATTTAGTACAGGGTCTCACTACCCCGATTGAACCCCTAGTGATCCTCCTGTTTTCAGCCTCCCAAGCACAGGGATGGCAGGTGCACGTTCCCACTCCCAGTCTCAGTCACCATCTCAGCACACTCCAGGGGTAGGGCCAGCATGTCACACTGGGGATCGAAACCTGATTCCTGCGTCTCCCTAAGCAGGTGCTTTCATCAGCTGGGTGAAACTAGACTATCTTTATTGGAGAGGTGGGTGATGCCCCTGTGAAAATAATCAGCTTTTCTATGCAGCTTAGCACATCCTGTGCATTCAGGGGCCACCAGTGTAGCCACACATAGGGAGATAACTGTGTGGTGACAAAGAGCAGTGCCACACCTCCTCAGAATTGTCAGGCACTGCAGGGTGTAGTGAAACTGGCAGACCAAAGAGTGCCTTTGCATCTTACATGTGCCCGCCATGGCAGTCAGTGCCTGATGTTCCCATTTCTCAAGAGAAGCTGAAAATTTCTTTTTATTTCAAATATTGGCCACTAAACTCTAAAAATACTTAAAGTGAACTGAGGACCAACAGAACACATAGATGGACCTAATTCAGCCTATTGGCAGTCAGAGCTGATTACAGTCCTTACAGATGTTGGCTACCTTCAGCCAGTAGCCAGATTGTTCATCTCGCCTTCAAAGAAATTCCATGTGATTCTGGAATGTATTTGGAATGTTTTGCTTGCTTCTCTTGCATTTTTTATCTTTTATGTATTTGGTACAGGGTCTTACTACTCCCCTCTTTTTTGGACTCATAGTGATCTCCTGTTTTCAACCTCCCCAATGCTGGGATTACAGTCATGGCCCACCACGCCTGGTCTCATTGGCTGGCTCAGCACACCCAGGTGTGGGGCCCAGGGCAGCGCAGCTTGTAGTGCCACGGATTGAATCTGTCCCCACACTTGCCTAAGCAGGCACTTAGTCTACTGAGCTATGTTGCCTACCCTAGTTATTATTTTTATTAGTACATGTTTACAATACATAATGTGATGTTTTATAAAACAGACAAGTTTGGTGCTAGTTTCAAAGCCAAATTTTTATGCTGTTAATATAAAAAGAAAAAAAAAAAAAAAAAAAAAAAAAAAAAAAAAACACTTGGAACGATTTCCTTTAAGCTCCATGACCTGTAATCTGCAATCTTCTTTAGAGGTTAGCTCTCCACACAGTTTTTTTTTTTTTTTTAAGATGGTTTATCAATTTGAGCTTAGGGCCCAAGACCTATTTAGGAAATGAGGAATTTTGGAAAATAAGGCAGAATACTCTAGTTCTGATAGGGCCAGGAGTTTACATTATCTTCTCTTAAATGATCTGAGAGGTGATGTGTTAGAGGTGTGAGACTCAAAAGCTTTTCCCAGTGTTGCGATAGCCCGAGTCCCTGTGGGTGTTGGGTCACCCCTGCCGTGTCACCTGTCAAAGCATAGGGTGAATGAAGATAAATAAAAGGCGGTCAGACTGTAAGCCAATAGCTTTGAATCTGATTTCAGAATATGAGTGTGGGGCTAGCGTGTTCCTCTCTCGGTGCCAGGGGCTGTGCCTCAAATTGGTCCTGGCGTGTGGCTGAGGGTGAGATTCTAGATTTTCATTCAATGAAGGAGATTTTATAACGAACTCTGCTGATCAGATAGCTCTTTGTGTATCTTCCTTTTAGAAATTCAAACCAGCTTGGTTTTGTTTGGGGTGTAGTGGAGAAAGAACAGCTGGTCACCTTCTGTGTATTTGAAAACCACAGTGAAGTCATCCACTGAAGTTTTCATTTCAGTGGTAAATAATCCCACCCACTTCTCCATTCTCCACGGCTCTTAGTTTCCAGAGGGCTTAAACATTGTCACTGGGCTGTTGTTTCTCGGCTTCACGCTCAGCTTAGGCATCCAGACGGAAACATCAGTGCCTTGTTTTACTTTGGTGCCTTGTGATAGCCACACTCAGGGTAGGATTACAGGGAGGTGCCTGCATGCCCGGCCTCCCTTACTAGGTGGAAACACACTCCTATACTGCTTAAAAAATGCTGTATCACTTAGCTGTGAGAATGATGAGGGGGCCCCATGCACGCTCCCCCCACCCCCAGTGATTGTCCTCTATGCTGTCTTGGGGTTTGTTTTCCCTCCTGATGGCAGATGTTCGGTGCTTACTTCTGATATATTTAATGTCATCCTGAAACTTCAGGATGTCCAAGACCAGCTCTTCCCTTCTGAGTGGCAGCTACACTACGGACTGTGGATTTGTGTATCTAGCGATATGTAACATTTTTTATTTTGAGACTCATGATATTGTTACTTAGATGTAACCCCTGGCAAAGGGACAGCAGTACTTGGCTAAGTGCCACCTCCCCATTGCTGTTTAGGGGATGATTTTCAAACGCGTTTCAATCCCTCAGGCAGAATCTCTAGGCAGTTTGGGCCAGTTGTCTTCTTGCCTGCCCTTGCTTCCGTCCCAAGGTTCGTGTTGGACTGTGAGACATGCCAAGCCCTTTGCCATGTTCTGACGGGCTGGGGCACGGTGTTCAGTTCGCCTGGTGCCATCTTTTGCTCATTACCTTCTAACAGAAGTGAGCCATTCCATCTGACGTTTCTACCACATAAAATTTCAGTCAAGAAGATTCTAAGAAGCGATTCTGTTGGTGCAAGAAGTAGACAAAAGTGGCTGCTCCCATTTTCAGGCAGAAAATTTCCATCGGATATCATTCATGTGTTTGTTATAAAAAAATTCTGGTTTTTGTTTTGCTTTCTCCTGAGAAAAAACCATGAGTCTGAACAGCAACAGAAGCTTCTGTAAAAACCAAATGTGTTCATTTAGAGAGTAAGCTAACTTAGATTTTCACTATTAGTTAAAAAAGAAATTTTTCACTGTGGAAACCTGCACTGTGGAAGCTCCTGGGGGTGGGAAACCCGGGGGAAACAGTGGTTGTTGGCATAATTGTTTTTGTTTCATTTTAAAATATATCCTTTGTGGGATTCAGTGGAATTGTGAGCACTGACAAGACTCTAGCCGTGTGCTGTATTCTTACATCGAAAATGTTAGTAACGAGTAATTTGTGCGTAACTCTGTAAATAGATGGTAGCCAACTGCAGCTGACGTTTGCAAAATGAAATGGTTTTGTACTTTAGAATTTCTGCATCAAATAAAATATTTTAAGACTGTAGCTAATTATTATTTAACACCTGTCCTGTTTGCTACCTGGGATTTGGGTACAGTTGTCAGAGCGCTTGGCCTCTGGACAAGAAAAGGGTGGCCGGTATGTATGGCTCTACTGACAGAAGTACAGAACCCTGCTGCCCAGAGCCACCTACTTGTTCCCCAGTGGCCAGTCACCTGTGTGGTGACCAGAGGCCTCTGTTGTGACAGGGTTACTTCTAGACAGAAGAAGAAAGTTGATTGTCAGAACAAAGACTTTGCCAGAATTTGCAAAAAGGCACAAATTTGGGAACCACACAGGTCAGAGAAAGCACTCTGCTTACTTTACTGGGCCTCTTCCTGCCTCCTCTGTGCTCCTGGCTCTATGGGGTCAGGCACTCCTTAACAGCCAGCTTCAGGGTCTGTTTCTGCTGCAGTCTCTGTGGCCTGTGACTCTGGTCTTTGGTTACCTAGCAGTAAAATGAACCACATGCTCTATTTCAGAGGGTGGGTGGTGAATTAAACTGTGCTAAGTATAAAGTTGCTAGAATAGCCAGGTGTAGTGGTACAGGCCTGCAATCTCAGGGCCTGGGGGTTGAGGCAGGCGAACTGCCGAAAGTTTGAGGCCAGCCTGGATAACCTCATAAGACCCTGTCTCAATAAATAAAATTAAATTTAAAGGCTGCTAGCTCCATAGGTAGCACCTGTCAGTGCTTGGGAAGTAACAGGTTTTCAAAAACAATCATAATCGAGGACCAGTCAAATAGCTCCCTGACACCTGGGAGCACTGAGATAACAACCAAGACTGGGTGTGGTGGTATGTGCCTGTTTATTCCAACTTTTGGGAGGCTGTAAACAGATGGATCACTGAGTCCTATCTAGTAGTGAGACCCTGAACACCCTGGAGACCTTTACCTAAAATACAAACAAACAAAAAACCCCTACTGTATTGGTCAGGGTTTTACTTAGAGGAACAGAACAGATATAAGAAATGGATATTAACACAAAATATACAATCTAGAAGGAATTATAAGATTGGCTTACAATAGCCAGCCACAGAACCAGATGAGAAAGCACGCACAGGGCGTCTGCATGCTCTGGACTGAAGAATTCAATTCCAAGGTCTGGACTTCACTGCAGCACTCTGTGTAAGTCTCTATCCGTCAGCTGATGGGTCTGCGATGGAAGACTGAAGTGTCTGCGATGCATGGTGAAAGATCCAAGCTGGAGGCCGAAGAGTCTGCGCTTCAAGCCAAATGATGAAGTCCAGGCTGAATGCGAAGACAGAAGCTTCTCTGCTGAAGTGAAGTCTTGACTCCTTCGCCCTTTAAAAAGTCTCTTTGTGCTCAGCCATTCAGACGTGAGCCCATTGTGCTGTAGGGTGGAACCAATCATACCCCAGGATGGGCCCTTGATCCTGCTCTAGTGAGGAGCCAATCATATCCTAGGCAGGCCCTGGTCGCACTCCGGGGAACAATCAGTTGTACCCCAGGGCAGGGCTCCCGCCAACAGGGGACCCGGCGGCTGAGTCATCCAGCCAAGTTGACACAATGTATCAACCGCTACAACAACCATAAATGTTAGGAAATAACAAGGGGCCAGCCAGATAGCGGATTAAAGCACCTGCTTAGATGCGGGTGGAGCGCGGGCGTCAGAGGTTCGATGATCCCCAGCCAGCCTTGCTGGCCCCATCCCTGGGGTTCTCCGAGGGGAGACTGGGCATGGTGGCTCCCACCTCTAATCCCAGAGTTTGGGAAGCCGAACACAGAATCACTACAAGTCTGATTTGTGTAGTGAGAAAAAGGACTAAAAAAAAAGACACAGAATGCAAGCTCTTTGGCTACTGCTCAAAAATGGTGTGGTCTAATTTGGGACTTAGGAATGTAATAGTTTCTTGTTTCTTCTCATATTCCTGAGATTGTTATGTGCTAAGGTCTTGCTACTTGGCATTTTTTGGGAGCCAAAGGAAACCAAAGAGCCGGTAAAGAACAGCTGTATAGCTGCTTGAAGTGGCACACATTTGTAATCCCAACACACTGGGAGGCTGATGCAGGAGGATCACAAGTTTGAGTCCAGCCTGGGCTGCTCAGAGACTTAGTAAGACGCATCTCAAAATAAAAATAGGACTGCGGATGTAGCTCAGTGTGAAGGCCCTGGGTTCGGTCCCCAGTACCACACATAACAGCCCCCCCCCCAAAAAAAAACAAAAAAACCTGCCTTTTTGAGAGAAACCAGGAAATTCCCAAATTTCTTATTGCTCATATTGGCATATCCATTTATTTCCCTGTTCATATTTACCCAAAATAGTGCTTGTCATTTCAGTAGCTGATCGCTTTGTCATCTCTGTGTCATTTCTCCCATAATTTAAGGGCCGGCCGTGCTTTATGTGATGATCTCATACATCCGTGCAGGTCCACCGTCCCCACTGCCCATTCCTCAGCCATCCGGGTAGAGAGGTGGCCTCCACAATGTTTGGTCAGAGGCAACATCCAGTGGGTGGTGGCAGCAGGAGGGATGGGCATCTCTGCATTTCAGCATGGTTGAGTCCTGTGCTGAGCACTCCTTCCCCTCTGCCTCATACACAAGGAGCTCCTGCATCTCTGGGACGATCCTGAGGCCCCCAATGTGGGGAGCTTTGTCGGGTGCACGGAAGGCATTGGCAATCTGCAGGCTGAAGCACCTGGAGTCAGCTTCCTTCCTGCGCACCTGGCTAGCCACCCTGCATCATGTAGCCTAAGGGGAAGGAAGGGCTTTAAGAAGGATCGCTGTGACTGGGTTCAGAAACATTAATGTTAGCCAGGTGTGGTTGTGTAGCCCTGCAATCCTAGTACTCAGGAGGCTGGGGCAGGAGGGTTCTTGCATGGTTGAGATCAGCCAGGGCTATAAAGTGAGCTCAAGGCCAGCCTGAACTGCACAGTGAGATTCTGTCTCAAAAAGACACAAAACAAAACAAAACAAAAAAACCCCATTAATGTTGGTTTTAGCTGTCATCAAGATAGACAATATCAGTTCATAGTAAAGGAGGACTTTGGCGGCAGCCATCAGGTAAGCCAAGATGGGTGTGTGCAAGTACATCCAGGGGGGAAAAAGAAAATCCAGCAGCTGTGGAGGAAGAAGCAATCTGATGAGATAACGCCTTCTGCTGTGGGTCAGCTGTTGGCAGTACTGCCAGCTCTCTGTGCTCTACAGGGCTCCTCACTCCACCCGGCCAGACAAAGCTCACAGACTGGGATACAAGGCTAACAAGGGTCTGCCATATGCAAGATTCATGTGCACTGTGGTGGCTGCAAACATCCAGTTCCTAAGAGAGCAACTTACGGCAAGCCTGTCCATCATGGTGTTAACCAGCAGAGTTTGCACAGAGCCTCCAGTCTGTGGCTGAGGAGAGAACTGGATGCCACTGTGGGGCTCTGAGAGTTCTAAATTCTTACTGGGTTGAAGGTTCCACATAAAAGGCCCATAGAAGAAATCCCTGAGGGCTGGGATGAACTAAGTGGACTAAATGCTTGCTTAGGGAAGCTCAGGGGACAGGGTTTGGTTTCTGGCCCTGCCTGCCATGCTGGCCCTGCTCTCCTGTGCACTGAGCCGGTGACAAAGTCCAGGCATAGTGGCACGCTGTAATCCCAGAACTTGGGAGGTAGAAGCAGGAGGATCTCTATGAGTCAGTAGTGAGACCCTGTTAAAAAAAAAAAAAAAGACAAAAAGAAGAAATCGCTGATACCATATGCTGCACCCAACCCCACTCTTGGGCATGCTGAGCCAGTGTTGGAGTCCTGGCATGGTGGCATGTGCCTGTAATCCCAGCACTTGGGAGGCAGAAAACAGGAGGATCACTAGGAGTTGGAGCTGCAGAGTGAGACCCTGCATGGAAAAAAAGAAAAGAAAGACATCCTGGCACCCAGTGAATCACTAAACCAGTCCATAAGCACAGGGCAATGCATGGGCTGACATCTGTGGCCTTGGAAAGGGACACAAGTTCCACTGAACTATTGGTGGTTCTCACCCTGCAGCTTGGGGAAGGCACAGTCCTCTCCAGCTCCACTGTTACTGCTAATGCACAGTTTAGGACAAGAAAAAGTATCAAAGAAACAAAAATTTCAAACTGTAAATTGAGACCCATTTACTAGCATCCCTGTGAGGTTGCTAGGCTGCCACGCATGCCCCCTAAGGATGGCTTGTCTCCGAGTCATGGTCCCTGAGTGCTGCGTGCCATGACTTCTGACAGACCCCTACAGACTCAGGGCTGGTTCATGCCAGGCTCCCGTCACTGTCCCTGGTGTATGCTGAGTGCTGCATGCTGCTGCTCACTGCGCATGCTCTCCTCACCCTCCTCACAGGCCATGTGCTCAGGTGACAGCCCACCACCAGTTCAGGCCTTGCTGGACTGGAACCTGGATGTTTCTTTCCACGTACTCAGCGTTGCATCTCAGTTTCCTCCCGCAAGCATAGTGCAAAGGACTTACTTCCAAAGGAACCCTTAGTGGCTGCCTGCAGAGCTGTCCTTAGGCCAGAAGACTAAGACCTGCACCTCACTGTTCCCTGTGTGAGAACCACACCAAGCTACAGTTGCGCGCTTTGCCTTCCAATGCCAAGAACAAGGTGTGTAGGGTGGTGGTTGTTTTGGGGGGAGGGGTGCGGGTCATCAATGCAGAGCACCTCTACCACAGAGGCTGATTGTCTCTTCGTGGAATTCCATGTCTAGGGT
Organism: Myocastor coypus; assembly: GCA_004027025.1. Lineage (NCBI taxonomy): Eukaryota > Metazoa > Chordata > Mammalia > Rodentia > Myocastoridae > Myocastor > Myocastor coypus. The sequence continues at coordinate 14,022 of PVJA010015928.1, read as the reverse complement.
TTTATCTTTGGGAGGTAACCAGAGATGTGTGTCCAAGTTTATTGTGCAAAGATTTTCATCACTGCGTATCATCTTGACACTGAGAAATGAGAAAACAAGTACCAACAGGGACCAATTACAGGAGGGATTAATTACAAGAAGACGGCACATTCGTTCCCACAGCAGCCTTTGACAGTCACGCTGTGGAATTGCTCAAGACAAACAGCCTTGTGTCGTGGTAAAGGAAAAAATGCATAACCACAGAGTGCCTTGTGGGTGGGCTTTATCTTTATTCTTATCCATTTTGGTATGCTTAACATGTTTTTTTTCTTTTAAATGTAATTGGTTGCTACAGGGTCTCACTACCCTGTAGTGATCCTCCTGTTTTCAGCCTCCCCAGCACTGGGATTATAGGTGTGCACCACCATGCCCAGACTCTGTGGCCTGCTCAGCCTGCCGTGTGGAGGCTGGAGGGAGAGGCTGTCATGGTATTAAACCTGGGATCGAACCACGGTTTCTGTGCTTGCCTAAGCAGGCGCTTTAGCCCACTGAGGTATCTCACTGGCCCCTGTTTAACATGTTTGAATGCTATGTATTACATGATCAGAGGGTTTTATTTTAGGTTTTTTTTTTTTTTTTTGTGGGACCAGGGTTTGAACTCATGACCTTATACTTGCCAGGCAGGCACTTGTGCCATGGAGCTTTCTCCCCAGCCCCCATCAGAGGGTTTTCTCTTAAACCTCATTTATTTGTTTGTGTTATGGCTGGCTCACCCTGCCCTGGGGTGGGGGTGTGCAGCAGGTGGTGCCAGGGATCGAGGAGCGGTTGCAGCGCTTGTCTTAACTTTCCTCCGCAGGCACTTTACACCACTGAGCCATCAGAGGTTTTTAAATGCATGATCACACAGAATAAATTCAGCAAGTGTTCAAGGTACAGTGGGCAGTGGGAAGCTGGCTGGTGGTCTCCATGTCCTTCCCTCGCCGTTGGCCACACTCCTCCACACTGCTTTCCTGTCCTGTGCCCAATCAGAGCTCACCCCTCTGCCTCTGCTAGGCGGGGTCTCCCAGAGAGGCCAATTTCCCAAAGGATTTATTTTTTTTTTTTTAAATTCTTTATTTATTTATTTATTTATTTATTTATTTATTTATTTATTATTTTTTTTCTTGTTTCAGAACCCTTGTTTGTTTATTCACTCATTTTCATGGCCGGCTCAGCCCGCCCCGAGAGCAGGGCTGGCGCAGCATGTGGCGCCGGGGATTGAACCGCGGTCCCTGAAGCCGCCCAAGCTTCCCCAAGCAGGCGCTTTAGACCACTGAGCCATCCTGCCAGGCCCCATCCCAAAGGATTTAGTGAAGAAAGTGTTCCTTCCCGTTCAGTCTTAGCTTGCAGGGAACTGCTGAATTGATGGTTCAGGAGAAGAGGTGGCTGACCTTTGGTCGCCTTCTGCCTCTTCACCTGCTTCCTGCCTCGCCTCTGCCCCACCCCAGGCCCTTTGAGTGGGCCCTCTCTTCCTCCACAGACCTCCAGCAGAGAAGGATCCTTGCCAGCAGCAAGGATCCTTGCCAGTCTTCCTCTCTACCCATAAGCCAGCTGCAGGAGCGCATCATAAAGCTTGTGGGACAAAACCCATGTGCTGCCAGCCTGCACAGATGCACTCCAGTTTCTGGAAGCCCTGAATTCTCAAACAGGAAGTCAAGGTGTTTGCCTTTAGTAATAATAATAATAAGACACATGGCTTTTGGCTGTGTGGGGGTGACTCACCACTGCAGGCCTCCCTCCCTCGGCAGCCACTGTGATGTCCCTGGGCCTTGGCTCCCATCCTGCCATGCTGCTGCCTGAACCTTTCTGAGTTTAGGGCCGATTCTCCGCTTGGCTCCCCAAAGCCCACCAGCTTCGCTCTCCTACCCCACCCTCTTTGTGGATTTCCGGCAGCATAACTGTGCTGTCCTGATCTGGGCCTCAGCCTCCCTCCCTGGTTCCCTCTTTGGGCTCTCCTCTGACAGGAGGCCTTCCTCTGCCTGGCCAGTGTCCTGAGAGTCTTGCCGCTTTGCTCCCCACTCTGTCTCCTCACCATCCCCACTATGGAAATCCCTTGCTTGATACGTATGATCTTGATTATTGAATGAACACAGCTGGCCACTGTAGGGCTCTTTCACACTATGGAGGCGGTAAGGAGAACAACAAGACTTTCTCCAGGCTTGGTGGCGCACCCCTGTAATCCCAGCCCTGGGGAGGCTGAGACAGAAGGATCCTTGCCAGTTTTTTTGTTTGTTTGTTTGTTGTTTTTTTGTGGAACCAGGGATTGAACTCAGGTCCTTGGGCTTGCCAGGCAAGTGCTTATGCTACTGAGCTATCTCCCCAGCCCTCCTTGCCAGTTTTGAGACCAGTGTGAGCTACAAAATGAGCTCAAGGCCAGCCTGAAGTGCATAGGGAAGGAACCCCTGTCTAAAAAAACCAGCGTTTTTTTGGACAGGCTGAGGATGGGAGTCTGGACACCTTGGAAATGGGGAATACTGATAGGAGCATTGCTGTTCCCTAAGTGGGACTCTGACCAGTCATGAGGCACTGGTCCCGCAGATCAAGGAGCCCCCTTGAAGCTGTCATGGAATGAAGCTGCTGCAGCTGTTACAGTGAAAATCAGTTTGCTCAAGATGCTTCATTTCTGGCCCAAAACGTGGGCAGTTGGCCAGGAAGAGGTCGTTCAGCACTGCGGCTGTGCAGCAGGCAGAGGTGGGGGTCAGAGTGAGTTCTGGTTGTTGCCTGCTGCTCATGGGGTTGGCCTCCCAGTTCTGCACCTCAGCGGGGAGCCCTCCACCTCACCCTTGGCCAGGTCTACTCAGAGCTCTGCTTCTGCTGCTTCTCAGGACCTGGACACCTCGGGTTGACAAATGGGTTCAACTGTCACCTTTAAGGTCTCTCCGCTGACAGTGGGGTTGGCTTAAACACTAACCTTCCATTTCTTCATCTACAAAGCGGGGCCCACACGTGCCCTACCCTGTATGAGACAATTGTGACTGTTACATTTGATCAAGCATCTCAAATGCACAGAAGCAACCCACAGAATTTGATTTTTTAGCAATCAGGTCACACTTTTATGACAACCCAATTACTAGAGGTCATCCTTTATTCTCGATTTCTTGAGGTCCTGGGGTAGCAGGTGTTTATCCTCAGATGAACGACTGAATGAATGCAGAAGTTTTGGATTTTCACATTTGTTTCTGCGTGTGTGACACAGACCACAGCGGCCCAGCTTCCCCACCCCTCAGGTTAGGCAATACCTACAAACCCGCAATCCCTAAGAACCTACTGGGTGTCCAGGGCTCCGCTCAGCAGCGAATGAATGAATGGCTCTTCAAGTCACCCCCACAGTCAAGGACAGTGGGGCTCCGGCAAAACCTGACACCCCTCCCTTGTCCACCGGATTCGCCTTCAGCGAAGGCCGTGGCTTCCACAAGCAAACTCTGGCCCTAGGCCGCTAGGGGGACAACTTATGCCATTCCGGGCACGAGAGTCACCGGACTCTTTCCGCGGATACCTGTCCCTCCAGGAGTTCCCGGTTTCCGCGGTGCCCGGAAAGAGGGAGCCCGGGGTGGGCTGCGGCACCCTATCTTCCCACAGGGTGCTCTGCCCGACTTCAGTCTGGGGGGCTGAGGACATCTTGGGGCCCACTATCCCGCCCTCCTTAGCCTCCGGGGAGCCCCGGGGAGGGCTTGAGAGGAGGGTGCGCAGCAGTGGCCACCCGCGCGGAGTTGGTGCCTTGGGGTCATGCGTCCGTTCCCGCGCTCGGGCGCCTGCGGGGGTCTGGTGGGGCCCGTTCCCGCCCCGCCCCGGCAGCCGGCCCGCCCCGCCCCGCCACGGGAGCCGCCCCGCCCCCGCCCCCGCCCCCGCCTGCCCGCGGCTCGCTCTCCAGCGGGCTGGGTGGGCCGAGTCAGCTGGGCGCGGAGGTGAGTGAGGCTGCCAGCCGGGGACCCCGCCTGACACGGCACTCTTGGGGGGCTGGACCCTGTCCTCTCGTGGCTCCCCGCGCGCCGGAGCCGGACCCCACCTCCCCGGGGAGTAGCCGGGCTTGCAGGGGGCGCACGGGACGCGGTGCAGGTAGGCGGTATGACTGCCGGCCAGGACCGGCCGCGGCTCCTGCAAGCGACGCCGACCTCGGGCCCCTGGCGGCTCCTGAAGAAAGTTCCCGGAGTTACTTCCGGGGAGGGAGGTGCCACCTGTCCCGACCGGGGCCCTGTCCCTCGACTCTGCCTCTGCGCCGCTCGGCGTCGCGGAGGGGGCTGGCGGCGCCGAGGGGCGGGGGTCACCGCAGGCGGGCGGCGCTTTCGGAGCCCCCGGGTCGCCCAGGCCCTGCGGCAGCCTCTTCATCTTTTGAAAACTGTGCAGCCGGACAGCGCTGAGACGGCAGCGAGGGTGGCAGATGCCGGGGCGTGGGGGCCTCGGTGCCGGAGTCGGCGCCGGCGAGCGTTTCCTAGAGGCGGGAATTTCGGGCCAGGTAATGGATTCCTCCGGGCTGTACGGGGCGAAGGCCGTCTTCGCACCCTCGGAGGTCGCGGCAGGGGCTGGCTTTCGGGTGCAGCAGCGGGCTGTCCCAGTCAGATGTGGTTGCTGGATGCATTGCCTGGACCCGGCTTGCTTCTAGCACCGGGGGAGAAGGTGAGAGCCGCCGGCAGTGCCCGAATGTAACCAGCGTTCTCTGCACCAATGAGGAGGGCATTGTTGGGTTTGTCATAACTCTGTGGTCTTGTGCAAGTTTCATATGTGTGACTCAGTTTCCTCATCTCTAAAATAGAGGTGAATAATAGCACAACCTGTAAAGGATTTTTTTCGTAAGATTAAGGTGTCTAAAGTAGTGACTGGTACAAACAAGGGAAGTCGGCTGTGTGTCAGCCGCTTTGGTTGCTGGCACCTGACTTCCCACAGGGGTTGGGTGGGTGTGCACGCTGGGCATCTCGCCGTTATCCGTTATCCGGTTGGAGGTGAGGTTGCCCTCCCTGCAGCTCTGGGAACCTGGGGTCTGCAGGAGCGCCTCCTGTGGTTACCCAGCTCTGTGCACAGGGTGAGAGGTGACCTTTGTCAGGGATCTGCAGGGAGCTGGGTCCTGGATTTTCTAAAGGCGCTGGGCATGACTGGATTTTCATCTCTGGGTGGGGGGTGCAGCAGATCAGCCTCAACGCATTCTTTTCAGCTTGGGCCTCTACACATTGACATCTTGTTCCAGCGCAGTTGTCTATTGAAGGGCCCAGAGGCCTGAGCGCCCCTCTGCTTCCCAAGCTTTCATCTCCAGCAGATAGGCTCTAGCACCAGTGGAGTCTCCCTAGGCCCACATCTATGTGATGTCTTCCTTCTGGTTACAGTAGCGTCTTTCTTCCTGCACTCCTTGAAAAGGAACGCTAATGTTGAACTTGGGTCTTCGGAAGTGACAGGAGACAAAGGCACAGAGATGCCCCAGGAGGGCCCGGTTCTGAGACACGGAGGTGCTGGTGCACCTGTGTGCGTTTGTGCCCCCCCACCTCCTGCTGCAAAATTCAGGTTACTCCTGACCTGAGAAGTTCTCACCCAAGGTCGTTGGGGCAAGAGAGGGCAGGCTGTGGGGTTAGAGAGTTCTCCTGTTGTGTGTGTGTGTGTGTGGTCTTCAGGCTGATGAGAATGAGTTCAGGTATCTGGAGACTCAGCAACCTCCTTCCCATGCTTTTTCTTCCACCAAGCACCCTCTGTCACTGCTTCTTCCCATTTCCCCCACTTTCTACCTGTCAGATCAGATGCTTCCTCTGTGCGTCCTGGTTCAGATAGCTCTGTCCACAACAGTTCATCCTCATCAATTTTATCTCATTCTGCCAATGTAGTTTATTCACAGGACTTATCTGAAGTCAGTTCTTCCCTCTCTCTCTCCTTCCTTCTTTTCTTTTCTTTTAAAATGTATTTAGTACAGGGTCTCACAGATCAGACTTGTGATCCTCCCAAGAGCTGGGATTCCAGGTGCACCACCACGCTCAGTCTGGGGGTGGGGCTAGCACGGCTGGCTGAGGATCGAACTCTGGGCCACTGCATTCTCTCTTTCTCTCTCTCTCTCTCTCTGACTTGTAGTGAAAAGCTGGAATTACAGGCTTGTGCTTCTACTCCCAGTCTCAATTGCCCTCTCATTGGGTCCCCTGGGGGCCGGGTTGGCACAGCATGGCAGGGCATGGCCTGGCCGGGAATCGAGCCCTAACCCCTGCACCTGCTTGCAGGCACTTTAATCCGCTGATCTATTTGGCCAGCCCTTCTTTTCTTTTCTTTGTCTTGTAGCTGTGTGGGGAGTGAACCCAGGAGCACCCTGCCACTAGGCTGCCATTTATTCCCTAACCCTCTTTTTGAGACAGTATTTTTTTTTTTTTTTTTTTTTTTTTTTTTTTTTTTTTTTTTTTTTTTTTTTTTTTTTTTTTTTTTTTTTTTTTTTTTTTTTTTTTTTTTTTTTTTTTGTCTTTTGAGATAGGGTCTCACTGTGCAGTTCAGGCTGGCCTTGAGCTCACTTTTGTAGCCCAAGCTGGTCTCAAACTTGCGCTGATCCTCCTGCCTCAGCCTACCAAGTGCTGCAGAATCTTACTAATTTGCTCAGGCTGGCCTTTAATTTGAGATCCTGAGTGCCTGGGATTAGAGGCGTGTGGGACTACCCCTGGCCATTTATGGATTTACTGTCTGAGAATGTGAGCTCCTAGGAGGCTGGACTGGGGCCTTGTGTACTGCTGAACCCTGGCCTCTGATACACATAGATGCTCAGGGAATGGCAGAAGGGAGGACCACCCACTGGCAAAAGTGAGGAGGAGCCTGAGCGCTTTTAAGAGTAGTTGTGTGCAGAAGACTTGGTTGTTAATCTGGAGCCCAGGGTTGAAAGTGACTGTTAAGGTTTGCGATTAAGTCCTCTCTGCAAATCTCTTCTAGTTTCCTTCACTCTCATCTGGAATCCTTTAATGCAGGGAACTTGTCACCACGTGACACAGTCCAGGAAAGATGAGGGGGCACAGAGGATCAGGGAGAGGCTCTCCACCCCTCTGATGAAGCCAGGTATGGCCTTCTGGCTTCTGCAAGCTGCCTTTACATCCTGGTGCTCTGAGCACTGTTCATCTCAGAATGCAGCCTAGGGGCAGAGTGCTCCTGGGTTCACTCGCCGGCCAAATAGCTCAGCGAATTAAAGTGCCTGCAAGCAGGCACGGGGGTCAGGGGTTTGATCCCCAGGCCTGCTGTGCCAGTGCACTGAGACAGCAGTTGAGACTGGGCATGGTGGTGCGCACCTGTAATGCCAGCTCTTGGGAGGCCATAAACAGGCAGATCACTATGAGTCTGATCTAGTAGTGAGACTCTGAATACCCTGTAAACCCTTCCCTAAAATACAGGAGAGAGAGAGAGAGAGAGAGAGAGAGAGAGAGAGAGAGAGAGAGAGAGAGAGAGAGAGAGAGAGAGAGAAAAGAATGCAGTGACTGGGAGTTCGATCCTCAGCCTGCCGTACTAGCCCTTTGCTAGGTGTGCCCATGTGTGCTTGTAATCCTAGCCACATGGGAGACTAAGGGGGCTGGGGAGATAGCTCAGGGCACAAGTGCCTGCCTGGCAAGTACAAGGTCCTAGGTTGATCCCTAGTTCCACCAAAAAAAAAAAAAAAAAAAAAGAAGGAAAAGGGAGGCTGAGGCAGGAGGGCTGCTTAAACTCAGGAGTTTGAGGACAGCCTAGGCAACATAGCAAGACCCTGTCTGAAAAAACAATACAGATGTGCTCGTTTCAGCAGCACATACACTAAAATTGGAATGATTCAGAGATTAGCATGGCATAAGGATGACATGCAAATTTGTGAAGCATTCTATATTTTTTGGCTGTGCTGCATACAAAGCTAGAAAAGAGTATAATAAATGAGAAGGATGAAAGACTTCCCTTAAAATAAAAAAAAAACCCCAAAACCCTCAGGAAGGATAATTCTTCTTCACTGACTTTATGGGTCCCTTGCTGAAAATCACTTAGCCATACATGCAGGTGTTTTTCGCCCTCAGTTCTGATCCATTTATCCACGCAGCTCCCCTCACAGCAGCACCACCATCTGTGCCCACCTGAGGACAACGACTTCATAGTCTGTTTTGCAATCAGGAGGCATGAATGAATCTTCTTACGTCGTTCTTTCCCCAAGGGTGTTTTGGCCACTTGAGACCCCTTTGCATTTTAGGATCAGATTCTTGGTTTCTGCCAAAAGGCACCTGAGGTTTTGCCAGGGGTTTGGTGACAGTGCAGCCCCCTCCTAGGCGTCCCGTTCTCCTTACCATGTTGTCTGGGACCAACCTCTCCAGGGTCCTGAGGGTGCAGAGGATGCAGCAGCTTCCTGCGATCTGCGCAGACACCAGCCCCGGGACCATGTTGTTCTGCTTGAAGACAGTGCCTGGTGTGGCGTAGGATCTAAGCTGGTGCTGGGGACCTTGGATGAACCACGCAAGTCCTGAAGCCAGAGGCGTCTGAAGCCTGAGTGCCACACGGCTCTGCCTCTGAACCTGAGGAAGACTCAAGACTGAGCACTCACAGGCCTGTAGGCATCTGTCAGTAGTGGGATGCTGGGTTGGGGCCCGCCTGAAGGTGCCATTGTAGGTGGGCAAGGAGGTAGGATCTCACCTGAGGAAACTGTTGCTGAAGGCCCTCGCTCCATCAATTCACTGGCATCATAGTTTGAAGAAAGGAGAAGAATAAAAACAGAATCCGATCCCATCTTCCAAGTCTAGCTTACACTCCTGCGTGCACTTATGTGTTCCAGATGTAGCGCTCTGGCTCACATGGGAGATTTCTTTCTCAAAGAGGGAAGAAGAAATAGAAAGTGAAGTGGTTACATTTGTCTCATTGGGGACCTTGGTTTTCCAACCTTGGAAGCTACGGTTGAAACTTCAGATCCATGTGTACGTCAGCGCGAATGAGGCACTCGCCTTTTAAACACGATCAGTGCTAGTGTGGAATATTGGGCTCATTTATCATTGTTCCTGCTTCCCCCACAAATTCTTTTTTTGGGGGGTGGGGCCACTAAGATTGAGTCCAGGGCCTTACCATTGAGCTACCATCCCCAGTCCTTTTTAATTTTCTTTTTTTTTGAGTGGGTCTTACTAAATTGCCCCGGCTACTCTCAAACTTGTGATCCTTCTGTCTTAACCTTCCAGAATGCTTGTATTTTGTCTTTTTGAAACAGGGTTTCATTATACAGTTCAGGCTGGCCTTGAACTCACTTCTGTAGCCCAGGCTGATGTCCAGCTTGCGCCGATCCTCCTGCCTCAGTCTCCCAAGCGCTGGGATTATGGGCATGCGACGCCAGGCCCAGCCCAAAACCAGCCTGTTTTTGATTATTTGGGGAGGGGAAACGGTTATGTACAACAGAAGTTGTTTTGAGATTTTCGAAGTCTGAGATCCTTTGGCTTATTAGATTCCTTTTACTTAAGCTTTTAGGCAGTTCATGGGGATTTTACTTCCATCCTTTAGTAATGTCTGTGTGTACATGGGAAGTTAGGGGGAAAACAGTGCGAGAACCAGCCCCCAACAAGGAACTAGCAGCGTACAGAGCAGAGGCCTGGTGCCTGCTTCTGGCCTGGTGTCACAAGCTGAGCTGACCTGTGGTAACCCTGTCTCTGACACGCCTCCCGAGGGCAGGGGAGGACCGTGGCTCTCCTGCATGGGCTCTGACTTTACAAAAGCTCTGTGCAGTCCTGGACACTTCAGTGGTTTCTGAACGAATCACATTTCATTTGTTCTTGGTTGGGCTGGACTTCCCTAATCTTTAGCCAGCGTAGTGAGTCAGACAGCGTGGAAGCAACCAGCCGAGGCCTCTGGAGGGGAGCCGGCGAGTGAAGGGAGGGAGGTCTAGCGGCAGTAAATGAGTAGCAGGATCGATGCTACTGTTCTCAGCTCTCATCTGTTGTGATAACAAACGCTAGTTAAGAAAGTTAAAGCGTTATCTTTCAGAGTGGGCTGGTAATCTCGTTACTAAATTTTAGTGCGCATTTGTTACGTGGTAGAGTGTGGTCGATTTTTCACACTTTACGTGACCCATGCGTAGAGGTAAATCTAGACTGTAATCTAGGGGAATGTGATCAGAAATAAGAGAACCGGGGAACAGTGCCTGGAGTCTTATGTCCTCTGGTGATTCTTCTCTGCCTTAGCCCATGCCTGTTTTTCTTTGTTCAACCCCTTTTATTCACTAATAGATCAGAACTTACTGTTTCAGGCAAATGTTGTCTCTGCCTGTGGTTCCAGCACCCTGGGAAGCTGAGGCAGGATGGCTGACTGTATGTTCAGCCCCAGCCTGGGCAATTTAGGATTTAGTGAGGCTCTGCCTCAGAAGAAAAGAAAAGAAAAGAAAAGAAAAGAAAAAGGTTGGTTATGTAGTTCACTGTAGAGGCCTGGATTCAATTCCTAGTACTGGAGAAAAAAACTTTACTCACCACCTCCATCTACTATGCTAAGCAGTTTACTGTGCACTTTATAACTATTATTTAACTCTCATGGTCTCGTAAAGTGGGTGGAATCTCTATTTTGTAGATGGAGAAACTGAGGCACAGGGTAGTTTGCCAAGCGTTATGCTACCAATGAGTGATGGAGCATGAATTTGAACCCAGAATGACTGAATCGTATTAAGAGTTCATGATTATATGATTTTATCTATCTATCTATCTATCTATCTATCTATCTATCTATCTATCTATCTATTGCTGAGGAATGACCATTGCTATGCGTTGAAGGCCAGCCTGGACTACATAGTGAGTTTGAGATCAACCTGGCTTACACATTGAGATCCTGTCTCAAACCTAAAGCACACACTTGCACACACAGAACATTGACCATCCTAACCATTGAGGAGTGTGCAGCTCAGTAGCGTTACCTACGTCCACGCCATTGCCCTGATGTCCAGATGGCTTTCCGCTTGTGAAAGAGGAGCTCTGTGTACATCGGGCCATGCCACTCACTCCTCGCAGTCGTCGGCGTCCACCTTGTACTCCTTATCATTGTGAATGTCGCTATGCTTGGGACCTCTTCAAAGGGGAACTATGGAGTGTTTGTCCTCCTGTGACGGGCCCGCTGGCTGCATTTGGTGTAGTGCTTTTAGGGTGCATCCATGATGTAGCGTGCGTCAGAATTGACCTGCTTTTCAGGGCTGAATAATTCTCCCCTGCAGGTCTGTACTCGTTGGGTGTGTCCAGTTGGCTGTTGGTGGACCCTGCAGCACCTCTGCCTCTTGGCTGCTGTGACTAGCGCCACTGAGCTATCCCATGAGGCACGTCTCCCCCTCCTCCCTTGCTCAGTGTCCCTGCCCAGGTACCCAGGGGTGGCTGTGTTGTTCTTGCCGATGGCCACCAGCATGGTGGGTACAGCTGTTCACATTCTGCTCCTTGAAGACTTTCCCCCCATTCTCAGGACTCTTCTCTCTGTGTCCCTCTTCCCACATCACAGCTCACAGAAACTCCGTCCTTCCGGGATGCAGACCCAAAGCCTGGGTGTCTTCTCTGCCCCTCTGCACAGCTCATCCTCCTGCTTAGCGGAAGATGCTGCTGGGCAGTCTTAGAGTGTGCCCTGCCTGCCACTCTTGCCTGCACTGCTGTCCCTGCCCTTAGGGACTTGTGGTCTCTTTGCTTGGCTCTCAGCGTCTGTCCTTACGCCCCCAGCCTGCTCTCAACTCAGAGCTGAAGGATCTTCTGAATGGCTGATCACAGCCTTCCAAAGCCCTGTGCAGAACCTTGAACAGCTCCCATCGCCTCCCGCAGGCTCACAGAGGCACAGCCCACGTGACTGACAGGGCTCTTCTTCCGTTTCCTCTCCCTTCTGCCTCATGCCTGAGCACCGGCCCCTGTGCTGCTTCCCTGGTTGGCATCTTGGGGCCTTTGCACCTGCAGTTCTGTGGCCAGCTCCATGGCCTGAAATGCTCTGCTGCAAATGCCTGCAGCATCAGACCGTTGCCCCCCAACCCCCAACTCCCCCAGTTCCTGGCACCTCACCGGTCATCACATCTTCCGCGCTTTCCTCTGCCTTCCCGGCCTTAATCCTGTGTACCGCTGTGATCCAGTATGGGGCGTATTTTGTGTATGGCTCTTAATGACTGCTGGAACTACAAGTTCAACTCTAGGAGAGTGGGGCTTTTTCTTCTGTTCCCTGCCACCCGTTCCTAGCACCTTCCCTGTTACAGACAACAAGCGTTGACCCAGAAAAAGAAAGTCTAGGAAACAGATACAGTGCACAATTTCTGTTGGTTTGTAACTCACTCTGTAGCTCAGCCCGGCCTTGAACTGGTGACAATCCTCCTGCTTCAGCCTCCTAGTGCTGGGATTGTAGGTGTTTACTACCACACTGGGCTCCTAAAGTGCAGTTCCTGCTTGCATTGCTTTAACCTGTGATTGATTACATATGTGTATGTCTGAGACTATGAAGATGTAAAACACACTTACTTGTGTATGTGTGTAAGTATATGGAGGAGAGCAATTGCAAACACTGAGGAAGCCTCCCCTCCCATTAAAGTTGCAGGTTTTCTCCTAATGATTGCTTGTTAAACTGCTGCAAAATCTTTCATGGAGTATGACCTTTTAGTTACTTTTCTGTTGTTGCTGGGACAAATACCCGATGCTCAAAGTGAAGGAAGGAAAGGTTTATTTAGCTCATAGTTTGTGGAGGTTTTTTTAGTTCATATTTAGCTGGCTCCAAGGCTGAGTGGCACATGGCAGAGAGTAGCAGTTCATGGCGGCAGAACAGCAACAATGGTGACAGAGGCCACGGACCGACCAGGGGAACAGAGAGCAACAGCCTGAGTCTGTCTCTCTGTCTCTCTTTTTAAATTTACATCAGGCTCTCTGCCTTAGCCTATCTGCCTCAGGCTACACCATAGTCTCAGCACTACTCAGACCATAAGCCTGTCAGTATTCAAACACATAATCTCAGTGACTCATGAGTCAAGCCTCAATCTATAGAAGTCCCCACCCATGATTGCATGAGGCTTTGGGGGGACAACTAGAGATAAACCATGACGGAGTGAAGGTAACAACTTTCTTTGACCTGTTGCTTTGCTCTGTGGGAGTGAGTGGCTTCCAGTTTTTGACTGGAGGAGGTGACCGTATGGTTCCTGTCAGTGCTGCGTGTTTGCCCTGCCTCAGCCTCTCCTCTGAGTCCCATTCTCCTGAGGCTGAGTGGAGAGTCCCCACCACCTTGCTGGCCTGACCAGGCCAGGCTGGACGACCAGGCAGGCAGCCCTGGGCTTCTCGGGGTTGTTGTATTCATAAGCGACAGGGCCTAGCTGGGGGTCCGCTGTCAGTGGTGACAGTGTGGTGGGTACATGGTCTTTGGGGCCAGCAGCTGTCAGCGCTGCTCCCATGGCCAAGCAGCAGCCAGCCGAGCCTGTCCCCTGCAGGCTCCGTCTTTACCCACTCTTTATTCGTCCTCAGCCCTCCCGAGGACACTGCTCCAACTGGCACATGTGTAGGTGCAGCAGTGGGTAGAGACCTAGAGACATGCCTTGGGCAGATGCTGGCATTGCCACCTGTGGGACTGCTTGCTCTGGGCAGTGGGGCTGGAGAAAATCCCACCCCGGCTCTGCGTGTTCTGCTGTGATGGTGTCAGAGTCCTGAGGGTGTTTCACATGGAGTTAACACAGAGCCAATAGCGAAAGCTGAGCCCAGCCTATCTGCGCACATGCAGCAGCAGCCCACGTGTCTGTGTGGTGAGTGGGGCAGCCAACAAAGTGTGGGGTGCGTGGACAGGTGGAGGGGGGGTGTCTTGGAACTCCAAGAAAACGACACATTGAGAAATCCGCTTGATGCTGTGTAATTCCATTTCTGTGAAGGAGCTTGGGTGTGTTCAGAGACAGGCAGTGCAGGGGAGCATGTGGAGTTGTGGCTGCAGCGGGAGAGCGGGGAGTGAGGGCGCCTGGGTGCAGGCTTTCCAACTGGGGTGATGAGAAGGTTCTGGAAACAGTACTGTTGATGGCACAGCATCATGACTGCACCTGATGCTGGGGATTCGTATATACTTAAAGGTGGCTGAAGTGGTGAATGATGTGTTTCACACACACACACA